>JAVQKC010120447.1:0-41119 GCA_036025475.1 Philypnodon macrostomus
AGAGGGCAGCAGCCGGTGTGGGTGGTGGTGGTGCGTGCTGATGCCAAGGGTCACCTGGTGAACTATGGCGCCTCCCTGTGGGTGAGACAGACCATAGCTGTGCTGGAGGAGAGGGGGAGGGCGAGAAGGCAGGATGGGGTGGGGGTGGTGCGCGGCGCTGAGGGGGGCACTGGGCGGGTAGGACAGCAGGGTGGGGGCAGATTGTGTGGGGCTGCTGTGGGGCAGGTGTGTGAAGGTGTGTGTGTGGACATTTGGGGTGATGAAGGCATGAGGTCGCAGTGGCCCAAAGTTGCTGTTCCATTCTTTGCTGTGGTTTGAACCGTACTGCTGCATCTGGAGGAGAAAAAATACATTTTTATCAAAAGGCAGTGTGCCCTTTTCAGAGAGAACTGTTGGTCAGCAACATGTCAAGAGCACTGTTCAGTATTCAGGTGCAGACTAATTACAAAGTATGGAATACATGCTTGTTCAAAACATTACAATGACAAAAGCTTATTTAATGCAACCCAGTTGGGACTTGAACACAGAGATTAGTTTCCAGATACACCCACTATGGTGCCTTTGGGTTTAAAACTTGTTTATTACACTACTTCTAGCCACCCACACATCATTTTGTATGCTTTGGGTCATCCCAATAAAATCCCATCTTCACTAAACTTCACTAGTCCACACTTTCAAGGTGAAAACTTTTACATATATTCTGTAATTAACAAATATTCTGTAATTATAATTTGAGAAGTGAAGAACTGACCTGTCCAAAACCCAAGAGGTGCTGCTGTTGCCCTGACACTTTTTGCTGCCAGGACAGGTGAGGGGCGGGGGGGAGGAGGGGGCCTGATGAAGCCGTGCTCTGCTGTCCTGTGCGGTTGCATCGCCCTTTGGACCGGGACCAGGATTCTGAGGCTGAAAGAGAAACAAGACAAAGTTAGTACCAGTAAAACAAGGACATAGTCTAAAAATAGATGGCGCCTTTAGTCCAAATGACCTGCATGACGCAAATGAAGAGTAAAGACAGGAAATGTCAAACACATGCACTTGATGCTCAAGATCAGACACTGTTGAGTTTAAACACACACTTTGGCTTTTTACTCAGAATAGTCGGCTCAGGATCAAAACATAGCCTGAAGAAGAAATGTAAGAGACACAAATGATTCACTTCAGAAACTTCGCTGTTTAAGAACCAGCAGAGAAAACCGGGTGCTGATACCAAATGAAATGCATCCTACTTCCCTGTGTGTGATTATAGTTTTAACCATATTTGTAAAAAAAAAAGACAGTAAACACTTGGTAGGGATGCATTTCTAGTTAATGAAAGAAAATTCAACCAAATCATTCAGTGTGTGAAAAATTGCAATCACCCCTGACAAAAAAAAAAATATTCAGGGTATTGCAAAGTTTGCAGCACTACAGATTTGATACCAGCATTTCCAGGTCTCTGCTAGTGTCTGCTTTCACCTGTTTAGGCCTGTATGACCCACTAGAGGGCGGTAAGGGCCTACTTCTTCCATTTGACCTGTAAATTAAACATGTCCAAAGCACAAGTAACTGACCACAGAATAACAAGGTAAAGCCATGTTATGTTTATGAAAGAAACATACACTAAGACAATAGTATTATTATTAACATTGACCCACTGACCCATTCTGTGAAGTCTCTCCTCTGTCCCACGAGTGTTGTTGTTCTGAACTCTCATGGGAGGAACCACCATTGTCCGAAGACCACGGGGCGTCCTGTCCTGCATGGTAAGGGCAGGCAGTGGTGCGACCACAGCAGCCAAAGATTGCCGGTTGTTACGGTTACTGTTGTCCAAGTAATGGTAGGAGCTGCTGCCGCGTGGAGAAGTTGATGTGTCTGATGCAGGCGACCCCTCTACGGTCTCACATCCGCTCTCATGTCCGTCATCCTCAGACATGCTGTTTACAGAGCAGCAGTAGACATGTTAGGAACAGCATTTCCTTCTCAAAGTAGCTGACCATATGATTCTTACCTGTTGGGTCTCTTGCATGGTGAGACAGAGGGACTGGACTGCAGTGAGTTGGAAGCAAATGAGCTGGTGCTGAGGCTGCTTTCGGGACTGCTGAGAGAGCACACCCTCTCCATAGACAGACTGGTGTTTCTACAGGCTTCACAAACACATTCTTCTTTACACCTAGAGACAAAACCCATATTAAACACGAACCTGTAACAAAGTAAATATTGAGCCAGAATATTTTTGCTGAGTACTAAATTATCATACTGGATGTCTAATCCAATAAATATTTGAGCTTTTGTTGCTTGGTCTTGTGTACGCCCCCAGTTAGCAGTTAGAAATTGATTAAGGTTATATCTTTACAGAAACATCCACACAAAAAGGCCATCTTGCCCGCTCCGGGACTCAAACCCGGGACCGACTTATTAGTGTACAAATGTTAAAAAGCTATAAAAAACTAAACTATTAAACTATGAAAACTGAAGATAACACATAGATGTTTGATCTACAGAGCCAGCAGTTATGTACTTAGGGCTCTATTTGTTACTTAAAAATATTTTAAGCATGCAAGCATCGATTCAAAAACTGTCAAATAGATTCTAATTTAAACACAACCCTTCCACTCACTCTCTGAGACGGCATCTCTGTGGTGCTTCATCCTCTCCTTCTCCGTCTGTTGCTTCACTGTGGATGCTGATCACACTGGGGGCAGGGCTTGGTGTATCCCCCATAAGAACGGCCACGTCTCGCTGCTGCTGACTGTCCAACTCTTTATTTGGTGCCACCTCTTTGAAGCAGCTCACATTCTCCTCAGCATACTCTTCCTCATTGGTGTCTTGAACCACTGTCTCCCTGTTCTCTGCTTCAGGAGCATCCCCCTGAGCCTGCTCCCTTGTCCCTGTCCCAATATGTCCAACTACTTCAGCCATCTTTGGTGTTCGACAAACTGATATGTGAATGTTACTGGGCTGGGATAGGTTTCTGTGAATGCAAGATAAAATATGTTAGGCAAAGAAATGGCATAAAGACAAACAGAGGAAATTATGTTATCATACCTGTTGTGATTATGTCTGTTTCTCTTACTGGTGGGCTGAGGCCATACCACATGAGCTATTCCGACATTGATTGGCTGATGGGCAGAGAGGGCAGGCATCTGATTGGCGAGTATGGACTGCTGAAGTATTGAATTATAATGGCTGCTATGAGGATGCACTTTCCTGTGAATAGAAATATAAAGATGTGAGAAAAAAAACACGCCAAAATGTTTTAGAATGGGTCCAAAATGTAGATTCTTGAGTAGAATCTCACCCCCAATCACTGATCCTCTGTGGGCAGGATGTGGTGGTGTCATTCAGAGATGATGGAGGAGGTGGAGGGGGGTGAGACGGAGGGGGTCCTACTGGAGTCATCTGCTGCCAGGCAGCTGGGACCAAGAGCTGCTGCCCCCGACTTGACCAAGCCTGCTTTACATAACAGCAAAAACTAATTGTCACATACAAATCCTAATATTCAAATGTAAATTATAACATTGAACAGTAAGTGTTTTACCTGCGCTATAACCCCTGGTCTCACGGGCAGTGGTTGTATGGGAGGGGCCTGAGTTACCATAGGAACAGAATACCCTGCTGGTTGATTAAGATTTCCTGAAAGAAAGAAAAAAATTTCAATACATATGATGAAACTCAATCACAATGAATGACTAATAATAAATATTGTATACCTTGCATGGTAGGAGGACAGAGGAGGAGGGCTGGAGGGAACGAGTCACTGCAGCCAAACTGATTGTTGGTGGTTGTTAAAGCTATTCCAGGATGCAACATAGATTGTGCCGATTGGGTTATGGACTGTAATGGAAAAAAGGATAATTTGGGATTATCAGATAATGACAGAGACTAAAAGGCCGAGAAAACTATAAAAAAACATTTATTCGAATGAGACCGCATTCACAAATTGAAAAAAGGGAAAATCTGAATAGCAGGTTAAAATAGACACAGCGTCTCACCTGAGTGTGAACTGGTATATTACTGTAGCCCAGGGAAATCCCAGAGGAGGCAGTGGGGGCGACAGGAGGTCTGGAGAAATGAATGGTGTTCTGGTTTAGTGCATCAAACACAGTACTGACCCGACTGTGACACATGTCCATGATGCGGAAAGATGACTGCACGCTGAAAAAAGAATAAAGAAGAGTTGTGCTGGAGTTGTTGTGCAAACTATAACCAAACTGTAAACAGTAGTCTTACTGGTTGCTGTGTGGATAGTCCAAAAGGTGAGTCATGGTGAGGAAGGGGTGGTTGAGGACATTAGAGGGAACTGTTCTGTCCTCAGCATCAATCAGCAGCATGGTCTTCAGCAGAGACACAAACTCCCGACGGTCAGCTTTCTCCGCCTGCATGTCACTGTTGTCGGGAATCAGCACTAAGTTCACCTGTAAAAACACCGTAATTATAGGACAAATAAGAGCAAAGTAACTATAGTATCTATGGAAGGTAACAAAATATCAACAATAATCTCCACCCACATGTGCTACGTCGTCCAAACAGCTGAAGATGTACTTCCGGGCTTCTTTGGATTTAAGTCCTGTTTCCTTCTCATGCTCTTCTGTTGTCTGTGGAAAAAATAAAAATGGGTAAATGAAATGCCGACTGAAGTTTGCATTATTTCACAATATCAAATTTAGATTGTGATTAGATAATACATAATTAAATATTAGGCTTAATTGATTTATTATGGTTTTATTATAAGTTATTGTTGGCAGACTAAACACATTTCCGTCAGCTTTTCTCCTGCCTAGTTGTTCAGCTTGTCCTGTTTTGAAAAGCTTGTGTAACCCTGTAATTTCCTGTTCCTTGGTTTGTGCTGCAATATAGTTGCCTAAATTCTAAATACTTGGCAGAGAAAGCAAGAGTTTTTTTGAGGGGCTGGGTCCTAAGCTGTATTATATTGTCCCGTGAATAGGCTTAAAGAAGGGGGGGGTCCCCACATGCTCTCAATTTACTTGTACCTGAATCTTTGATATCGGGTTATAATGTGTACCTTTAGTCTCCATGAAGCATATGGAGAGTCTGACTCTTTGGAGAAGAAGCGAGTTGTCTTGGTCCCCTTGTTCAGCAGGTGCTCACCAGGAAGGCCCTGAGTCTGAGAGATGTAACGGATCTAAGAGGGAAAATGAAGGAATTAGTACAAAAACCAAAAAGGTGATTAGGTAAATTAATTAATTACATTACATAATAATTTCTATATACACGCTATGGACACTCTATACTGTAAGATTATAGTCTACCCTTTTGGATTAGATCCAATGCCTCATATAGAACCTCCTTGTTATCCAATACTGTGCTTTACGATCTTGCACCTTAACCTTTACAACTCTGCCAACTCTCACAAACCTTAAACATTTAGCAGCACATATAGCCTAATTAATAAATTCACCACAGTCTCACTAAATACTGAAATACTGTTGTTGAACCTGTAAATTATATATTTTAAAAGACAGCTGCCTTCAAAGCCCACCACATTCTGGAAGCCCCTAACACATAATCCTAAAATGTTATTAGACATTGTGTGTGTGGACACAGCCTAGAGCCTAGAACAAACATGCGAGCAGCCAGAGGGCACTGGATGGAAAACGTGCTGATGGAGCACCAGATGACTACCACTGTCCATGTCTCCATCAGGCTTATGTTTATAAATACATTTTGCTGTGCAGAGTGGAACTGCTATGAGCCTTGGCATAGTGCAGCAGCATGCTTTTGGGGGCTCACTGTGTGTGTGCGTGCATATGTGTGTGTATGCGCGCATGCCCTGGTATGGGCCATGGTACAACAGAGCTGCCAGTGCCCTCTCCATCAGACCACGTACAGTACACATGGCAGACAACAAACAAAATAAACATTTTGCTTGGCCAATGGATTCAAAGATTTCAAAAATGCTTTGAACATGTCCACAAAAGTCAAGTCCAAATAAAGAAAATTAAAACATCTATACCCTATTGGGAGTTTTTAGACTAATATTTCCTTTCAGATGATCAGAAACAAGTCTGTTTTCCCATGCTTCCTGTTCTAGAGACTCCATTTAGACTCCCACTTGTGTAGTTTAGACCGCACAGATAGACACATTACTGAAACAGTTTTCCCAATTATGAGGGTCAGATTAGTAGATTTCATGCTGAAAATGTTGGGCCCTACTAGTGCTGGGAAAGAATTAGGAATCAAAAACATACAGTTTTGGGACATAAAGTAAAAAAAAAAGAAAAGAATGTGAAAAGTAAATATTTTTTTGTTAAACCGAATGTGAAAAGTAAATATTTTTTTGTTAAACAGAATGTGAAAAGTAAATATTTTTAAAGATATATTCTTCTCTCTGCTCCTTTTCATTCAAGTTTTGTGTTGTCATGTAGACACACAATGCTTGTTATTTTAATATTAAATGAAATAAATAAATAAAAGGTTGTATATTGAATTAGAATTGACACGTGAAAGATTTAGCCTTCTGGATGTCAGATTATATGCATCTTCTTATTGGCTTGAGTTCTTGTGAGTGTGAGGAATGTTACCTGGTCGTACTCTAGGGCTCCGGGGTAGAGGGGCCAGCCCAAGAACAGCTCAGCTATCACACAGCCCAGTGACCACATGTCGATGGCCTCACAAAATGGCAGGCCTAAAATAATCTCTGGAGCCCTGCAGGGAAACATGGGGGGCAGAAAAGGTTACATGTGGGAGCTGTGTGCATTTAGTGAAAGAAACACGTTCGTATCTCATATTGTATCACAGTAAACACAAAACTTTGCCGTTAGTGTGACAAAAGCAAAATGACAAATGTGTAGCAAGTGGAGGCTGCACTTATGTGTGCACATACTTTGGCCTACTATGACAACAGCCTGAAGTGATTAAAAATAAAAAGGATCAATATGAAGCCAAGTAAAAAATAAAAAAATACATGACTGATATTTTGCTCATTATTATAAAGCAATCCCTTAAGTCCTGAAATGATTAAAATAAATGAAATTACTGGTCTATTGCATGGGGCCTCAAAAGCTCATTAGGCCATACCCAGCTGTATACTGTGAACTGTTTAATAAGTGGTAATTAGAGGATTTTAAATTACCCTTGTGATGTTCTTAGTGTTGATTGAACTCAGTTGTAAATCTCTAACTACAAGTGGACTTTGTCTTTTACGTAATTTACACAGGCCAATAATCTAGCAGCAGTGTTGTGTACCAGTGCAAAATAACAGGCTAAGGACCTGGACAGCTGAGCAACAGTGCTGCAAATAGCAACCTGTGCTGTGTGACGACCACAGGGGAAATGACTGTTGCCGAGCAACCACCGGATGCATGACCATAATGTAACAGTATTACAAGGCGATAAATGGGGCCATCACTCATTATTCAACAGGACACAGTTCGTGCATGTGTGTGCCAAGAGGGTTACACTGGAGTCAAATCATGCATGGCCTTCTCTGCACAATAGGAAATTACATTTGCAATTTCCTATTGCCCCTTCGATGGGAATTTAAGTTATGCAACTCACAAAGAGCCTTGAGACAGACTTCCTTACATTTGCTGTTGCGATTGAATCAAACCACAAAAAGTACAACCAAAAAACAACAAACCTAATTTAAACTCCAAATTGCTCATGAAGTTCATTTAAAAGTGTAAAATAGCAGAAAATAAATGGTGTTAGTGTTTTTGCTTTTCCATTTCAACATTAGGTTTGGTTTAGCTCACTCTGTACAGGTCAGAAAAGCATAAGCATACTCATGTGTTCTTTATGAACTCCTAAAAATGTAAACTGTGTTGCCGTCAGAATGAGAGGATAGAAAGAGTTAACAAAAAGTGAACAACTCTTGATATTTACATTCCACTCTTCAAATATTAGGCACACACATTAAGGTTAATATATTATAACCAGTTCTACCAAAAAGTAGAAATATATACTATAAAGCATGTATGCTGTCAGTGTGGAGAGAGGGTGGTATTCAAAGCTGGCATTCAAAAGCTTCTGCAAAGGCCTAGCTTTTCATGCAACACAACACAGACAGTGGTTGGCAGCCAAACTAGCTTCCAGAACTAACTAGTCAGAGAAGAAGAGTATTTGACAAGAACAAACAGATCATCCACACACCCCTGTAGAATGAACTTAACAATCCTACAGGTAGAAAGCATATCATATTCATATTGAAGCCATTTTAACTTTTGTGTAAGAGGTTAAGACAGTGTTTTCTCTGCACATAAAAGAGCAAACACCTATATTCAGTTTTTTCCATCGGATCTGTTAACTGTTCACCACATTTCTTCTAAACTTCCTGTGGATTATGACTCATTTATATGCAACATTAGCTAGTAAAATACTTGACAAACACTGAATGAAAAGTGATTGCAAATTTAAAGGGGAATTTGATATGGCTGCTTCTACAAAAGTACAAATGCAAATAGGACGGATGCTGGTTAAACATTACGTCAGGGTGTGAGGGTAAACCACTTTAGTACCATAAAGAAATAACTTACATGAGGCCACTCCGTTATAAACTTCCCAAATCTGTAGGCACCATAAAACTGAGAGCCAGCCATATTTTCTTTCACCTGATCTGCTTAAACTGAATTATTCACATAGCCAAGTGCTCCATTTTCATTGTGGGAGGTAGTTTTACGTCACCGTCGCCCGCTGACAGTCACCTCACCGGGCTCTGCTGTGTCACGCTGCCATGGCAACGACACATTAGAGCATGACGAGCTTTCAACAGCCTCTGACATACCCCGCCACTTCAAGTGTTGGGTTCAGAAAATCTCAACTTGAAACACACCTTGAAATGCTCCATTCAATAACAGCTTGACAAGGAAACAGCCACATGTGATATTGGTTAAAGGCAAGCGATATCCAATCAATTACAAAGCTCAAATTCATTCATTCCTTTGTGGTAAACTAACTTGTGTATTGGTTTTAAAAAAACATAGATTTGATGATGCAAAAAGGAGAAAGTATAAGACCCCTTTAATAAGATGTTTTTTTACTGTGGCCACAGTGACTCATAAAGCCATTCAAACAACCTCAGTCAGACACAAACTAAATAATGCATTTACTCTGAATTGCGTCATGGATCAACACGACTTCAAGCTAAAACAACAGGCAAAAATGCAAACTATTGACAGATATGCAACTTATTAACAATATTAACAGAGCCACTACTATAGTTGTCTTCTTTCAAGGTTGAAGTTTATAATAAAAATAGAGATAGGAAAAACCCGAATGTTCCTCTCTGCCCATTACGTTTTTTCAGACGCGGGGGCTTTAATGACAACATAAAACATAGTTACCAAAAAAAAATACTAGAGCATCCATTGCACAAAGGACAAATGACTAATCTCAAAACCAACAGTTTAGTAGATGTACCATGAACCATTATGCAGCTAAGCACAGGACCATCATTACCTTTATCCCCAGTTATTCCCATAGTCAAGCAGACACTGAGTAAACTTCAAATGACGTGACTAGCTGCCGTCAGACTGAGGCTACACAAACAAACAAAGTGAAGGGAAGTGGGATAGAAACAGTGTATGGAAAAAGACTGGGGGAAGGACGCCATGCTCTTTAGGCTCTTGAGTCCTATACAATTATATCTACTTCCTTTTGGCGTGTACTAGGTAAAAAGTTGCATTTCACTGATCGCATGTTCAGTCATGTTCAATCAATGTTCAAACATGTAACATCCACAAGATTACATTAAAATGGGAATTGAGTTAAGTACTGAACATTTTGTGTGTGCCGTGCCTTGGCAGCTGTTGTATGCATTGGGGCTCACATATATTATGAGCATAAGAACACAACCCAGCACACAGGAATGTCTCCATGTTTTTTCCTGGGTCTAACTGTGGCTTTTCACATACCACATTCTTCTTTGTGCTCGTTTGTCCCGAATGACCTCTCCAAAATTCACCAATGGCCGTCACTTTTTTAACTGCACTATGATCTCAACATTGGAGACAAATAGGCTTGAGAACACACACATATCTAAGCGGGTCAACTGCAGAGCAAAGCCCTCTTGTTATGCAACAGCTATAGCTTTGTACACCTCATCTGCACAGGGAGGGGGGGGGTGCTTTCGTCAAAATAGTACACCCAAATCTATGGAATTTACATGCCACGGGCCCTTCCTCTGCACATTGGTCGAAATGAAAACGGAATTTAACATGAGTGTTGTAGCAAGTTAAAATTCTTGGTGGAAGTAGGTCCCCAGACAGGAATGGAGGGTGTGTGCATTGCATTAGTAGAAGACATACCCAGTATATCAGCAGCAAGATTGCACAATGTTTAAACACATTGCAATAGTTCTCGGATCAGAGAACCTGCGTACTTGCTGCAACTTGCTTATGAGAGTAGAAAGTAGTCCTGAAGTTATTAAATGTACTTTACAATGGAAGGATCTGCTGTATACTTTCCTATACTAACCAACTGCATGAATGGAAAGTAGAGATGTACTATAAAAACATACAACTTCTGGGGTTTTTTGTTGCCAGAGAATATAAATAGACAGTGTTTGCAAAAAGTTTTTAAATGTCCCTCTGACTATAAGCCAAAAAACAGGCATGAATTTGCAGCTCTGGTCTGCACATACACAGTTCCTCAGTTCTTCCGCACATTATGCAACAGCTTAAAAGTTTTTAGGCGTAACGATCTGAACACAGATTAAAGCCATGCACACAGACTGGCATGTATCCAGAAATACATATGTTCTGGAAGAAGCAGCACACTAAAGTAACAGACAGAGATAAGGGCACAACACGGTGGTCTAACTGCTAGAATGTGGCCTTTACAGACATCAGGGCTAAATACACAGAGCAGGAAGGGACTTTACTAAACCCTGTGGGAAGTACAGAAAATCATACTCAAAGAACTACTACCCACATCAGCTCTACGACATGACATTTTAAGTTCATATCTCAATTTCATAAAATGTAAATGCTGTTAATCTTATCTTGAAACATGTTGTACTTTCTGATATCTGAACGTCTTTATCCAAATCATTCTTTATGTGTATATACAGCCGGCAAATTCAGGTTTACAGCTAATTCAAAATATGCACATGGATGTGTGTTTGAGATGCAGTATTTTGGTCCCCTCACCTGTAGTATCTGGACTGGAGGTATGTGGAGCAGACTGCTTTGGAGACATGGCTTGCAGAGCCAAAGTCAATGACTTTGACTCTGTAGGGCTGCCTGGAGGGGTCCACTAGCATGATGTTCTCTGGTTTTAGGTCTGCATGAATCAAACCCAGAGACTTCAGCTTTTTTAAGGCTGTTGCCACCTATAGGGTTAAACATCAAGATGGTTAATTTAACTCTACATCAACATCAAGAAGTTATTGTTTAGGCAGTGCACAGGTACTATTTGTTTACAGCATGATCTCCACTGACTGGTGTTACCTATACACTGAAAATAAATTATTTACATGTAACTGGAAGTCTTTTCTCACATTAGGTCTATGGTTGTTGCTGAGGACACTTAAGAAGAATATAACTATATGAGCATATTTACCTGCTGTAGAATAGGCCTGATGATTTTTAGTGGCAGTGGGCTGAACTTATTCTGCTTCAAAAAGTCATAAAGGTTTTGCTCCAACATTTCAAACACCAAACAAGTGTGACTGCGGTGCTGAAAGCACTCCAGTGCACGCACAATGTTGTGCTCATCTGCATTCTCGCTGCTCAGTCGGGCTAGTATCTCAACCTAAAGTTGATGGTCAAAGAAGAAAACAACATGGTCAGTTACATTCATGTATGAAGAATATTCATGCTGAATGCAAACAATGTTAAGTGTGTTTTAAACTCACTTCAATTTGCCCCTGTCGTGCATAGGATGGGTGGTTTTTCAGAATTTTGACTGCCACAACTTCATTGGTTGCCCTCTTCCAGCACTTGACCACCTGACCAAACGTCCCACGACCCAAAAACTCCAGGACCTCGTAGCTGTTCTTCAGAGAGCACAAAACCTCATGCTGGACTAACTGATAGTCCCCATCTGCAGTCCCAGTCCTGGTTACTGTGGCTCCAGCCCCAGTTTCAGTGCTCTCATTAGGCCTAAACTCAGTTCCATCCGGTCCCACTGCGGTGCCATCCCCCCGATTGTGCTGAGCGAGCCCCTCACCCCCTCCTCTCACAGTGTCGCCATTGTTCCCCGAGCTGGTTTGTAACATGGTCACAGCGGCCGGGAGTGAGAGCAGGGCAGACACCTCCTCTACTATCTGCATGCCTCCAACACAGCTCTTGTCCCCTGCTTGTTCTCCACCTTTCCCTGACTTCTGCTCACATCTCTGGGTGGTACCTGGGTTTACAAGACGAACATATGCTCCCCTTGTCTGGCTGTTTGTGCTCTCGTCTTTTACTGCTCTGACACAGGCTCCCCTCAGCAGACCACAGTCCAGACTTGCTTCTCCACTCCCCCTGTGATGCCTCACTTCTCCAATATCTACTATTCTCTCCTGTGCTTCCAATCCAGATGTGTTTATAGCCCACTGCTCTCTGTTTCCGATCTCTGTCCTCCCTTGCAGACCTCCAGAATCCGCACCTGATGGGATAACGTTGTTGGGATATGCAATACCGTAGTTGACTCCGATCACATAGGTCTTGGGTGGGGGCCGATGCTGAAAGGCTCTGCTGGTGCTGGCGTTACTGCGATGGGTTTCGCTCGCCTGTCTGCTGGTACCACTGCTGCTGCTGGTTCCTAAGGCACTTGTCTGTGTTGAGTGCAGGTGTGATGGGTAGAGCAAGACTTGTGAGGCCATACCTATAGAAAGTAAATGAGAAATCACAGTTTTACAATATTACAATAATACGGCTCGAGTCTCACAGAAACCCAACTTGACTTTTTTAATAAAGCACACTTTGACAAGAGCAACCACACACTAATCTTAATGTCAAAGTTACTGGAAAGGAGAAGTTGCGTGGTGAAACAGGAGCTGGGGGAAGCCCGTCATATATGTGGCCTGTCCCTGCACCCTACACGAGAGGGTCTGTTTCACACAAACAAGATCCGCAAAACAAGCACTACCTCAGAGGAAATGATACACCATATGATAATGACTACTCTGTGGAAGCTTACGTAGACAGGCATCTCTGAATTTAAAAGAAATGAACACATTGATTTTGTTATTATAATTTTAACCACTAGGCAAAAGAGACACAACCAGGAAGAATATGCAATACTCACACAATAGCTATCAATCAGATAAACTAACTTTCATTACTAATAAAATGGGTTTTTACTTATTTTTGATACATCTTTAAAAGTATGGTTTGCAAAATGAATACATTTGTTCACAAAAATTCAAAGTTATAAGACCATAGCTCGATTTCAAGTGTCAAGAGATGCCACATTTCATTACTAATGCATTTATATTTATAATCTTTCTGGCACTACTGACTATGTATTTAATATGTCAACATTACACAATGATAAGCAGATGCCAAATCAAACCATGTGTTTCAAAATATTAAAGTTTGCGTTTTATATTTTGTACAAGTACATATAAAAGACAAGTCTTTACTGGGAAAGAGCAGCTTGACTAGTGACGCTGTTAAACACAGGCTCAGACAAGCAGACGGGTGCGCCGCTGAACCATTTCTCATAATAAGGGCTGATGGGTTTTACCAGCTACACCACCATTGACAAACTGTGCAGTACAGTTAAATGACTTCTATTGCCACCAACTACAATTCTTTGTTTTCCATTGTCAAGCACCTGGTCATATAGTAGACATGTCTAGAAAAGCAAAGGCGTATGTAATCTTCCTGTTTGTGTCACTTAAGTCCTTTAGCATCAGGCTACAGGCATACATATATATACGTACAGAACATCTTTACGTAGCTCTTGCAGATGTATATAGATAAATCTGCAATAAATACTATATATTTATATAGATAAATCTGCAAGAAGCATGTTTTGAATGTACTTGACGCTAATGTGATATTGAACAGCCACAGCGGACATAGTTCCTACTCCATCTCTTTTAATGTCATTCTCTGTAGCCTGACACCCACAAGGCCACACGAGCCTGAAATGGAGAGCTGTGACACCAAGTCGTGTGTGCACATGTATGCGTTTGTGATCATGTTTTCCAGGATTTCAAACACTGACTGCAGAAACAGAATTTGTTACTGATAAACCCAGGAGACAGTAGGCATATAAGGGAGGTGAAAGTTTGTACGTGCAGCCAGCAATGTCACTTTTCTCACCTACGTTTTACTAAGAAATTAAGTATTTTTCAATTCTGCAATTTGTATTTGCAATTTGCGAAATGTTTTATTATTTTGAATTGATATCCCCGCGATTATAAAGAATAATGATCTCTCAATTTAGCTTCTTGTTCCATGTCCCTCCACTAGCGTTACATGGACTAAGTAACTGCACTATCTGTACTGGCTTTAGTTACGCCCTCGGGGGAAGGGCAACAACAGGCAAGACACCTGTTGAAACTTATGTTGTAGCGTTACGTGACAGCCAACCAAATAACGGGTGGACTGCCTGGTGCCAAGTATGGGATAACGCCATAAAATAAACCAAGGCAAACTAATAAACAAGTTTTGTGGTTAAAGAGTTAAACATTCTGTTGATACGAGCAATTTGTCAACATTTTTATTAAGTGACACGATCTCCAAAGATTACGTCTAATCTAAAAGCAAACAACCAACCAAGAGTCTGTATGTACACGCATTCTGATACGTGTCCAAAAACACACCAACACCAGTTTACTGAGCCGTCGCAACTCCGGGCCAAAGAAGGAACTCAAGTTGCTTAGTTAGCTTAACACTTAGCAAACAAGCTAGCTATTAGCTGAGTCCTGTCTGTTTCCAAATATTCCAATCTGACACAATATGAAGTTTTATTGTGTATTTTATCGTGTAAAGTCACATACCTTTAACAAGAACAATTAATCCTATCACCAAAAGCGTCGAGGAACAGACTAGCAACGAGGACCCGCACAGTCAAATCCTGCAACGATGCTGCTGCTGCCATCTTGTTGAACGACGAAGAGAGACCGAGTGACTTTTCGCACATTTGAAGCTTAAAACAACGTATGTAACTGGATATTATAAAAGCCAGCCTCGATCCATGTTTTTACCAGCCGCCTCAGGTCTCAGCAAATGTCGGTATTGAGTCCATTTACGACAGAGAATCCGTGTTTATAAACTTTTGCATGGTAATACGCCCTGTCCCCCACAGATAGCTGCTGGCTGCTAGCTGTTGCTGCTGGTTCAGTAGCTTGTTGCTTCTCCGCATGTGTGGAATGTCACGGAGGAGGGCCGAGCTAACCACAGACAGACAGGCGAGAGAGAGTACCAGCTGAGTCCACTAAAACATACATGTGCTACCGGATTCATCTTATTTATTCATTTAGGATTACTTGTTATCAACGTATACTATATTATTAAAATAAGTTGAATATATTCTATCTTAAATGTTAATTTATGTAAGAGGTTTATTATGTATACAATTATATTTTTTCTAAAGTCACTTGAAAAACTAAACCACGTAATTAAATATTTTTGCTGTTTATTCCTACAACATTAGGGGACCTCTAGTTTATTTTTGCGGAATGTCAAGAATCCCCAAATGCGTCATCCCTTTGTGGGCCTATGTAAAAGTGCATTTGTGACAGTTGTTAAGTCTATTGTCAAAAGTAGGACTGACCCAAAGAAGACAAAGAAGGAAATGCTGAAATGGGCTCACATCATAATTGGAATTTACATAAGTTCATTAACATTCTTCAGCCGTGGAAAACAAGTGACTCACATCTCCTAGAAACAGAGAAAGAACATTGTTGTAGACAGAACTAGAAAGTCAATATTTGTATAATTTTCTATTGTCTACGTATAACACACTATTTTTAATGTATAATTTGATAAATGCTGGTGCTGATGTGATTGGATAATAAATGACAACCTAACCAAAATTTTGTAGCCATACAATTTTGTGATTCTTGCAATATTTAACCCTACTCTGCAAGCACTGGATGTTCTTTAATTACAAATTTTATTATTTGTGGGTTATGGCTCCACCTGCCGTTTCATACGAATACTACATGGAAGAATATTCTTGTTTTGATTCCTGTACATGCGCAAATAAAATGTAAACAAAATAGAATAAAAACAATTATCCATACAAACAAGAGTGAATTGTGGTGAGTGCTTTATTGACATGCGAAATAACATTTATAGGTAACCAGATTTTATGACATTGACCTTAAAACATAACAGAACACAACACACAATCAGACCCATACACAAAAGAAAATAAACAAACACACAGAACCACTACAATGGCACAGCCTCCACTACCCCACCAACAATCCAAACAATAATAATAATTGAATTATTTTTTTCCCAATAAATTCTGCAAACCTGGCCCACCGCTCTTGATACACATTTTCTTATTTTTCTGACTCAATCATGTATCCTTCAACTTTGTAAAAATATTTTAAATACATTTTAAAACAAAACACATTGAGGGAATCACAATTTTTTTCAATACAAATAAATTGTTTACCCAAAAGAAGGATCAGGCATTACAATCACATTATTCAGCAAACCCCCAAAAAACTGACAGAAAACATAATTTATTAATGATCTATAGAATCTGGTTCTTCAAAACAAAAGCAAAATTTTTCTGACTGGTAGGTAAGGTTCTTTTCTTTTATGTGGAAATACATATAGTATTACTGTATAGTATAGTATAGTATAATAGCAGTGGCAAAATGTAAAAGGTAAAGTGCTACCATGAAGCATTTTAATGACAAGAAACTACCAAATTATACAAATAACATTAAAATCTAAATAACAGTTAAAATAGTTCAAGTTTGTCCACAACATGTATACGAGTTCCTTTTAGCATTTCTGCTAGTACTACTTTTAGTCATGTTATGTCCTTAATACCTAATGGAAGTCATCTCTTTGTTATTTGCTAATGACTCAATTATTCTGAAAAGAATAAGATCAAATTAGGTTTAGACAAACAGTAACAGTAACTGGACCAATTCCCCCACCCCTCACCCCATTTGTGAACGCATCTGCAAATCTACAATTCCAATTCCTCATTTTATGCTGTAACTATAAGTAACTATGAGCAACTATTTTATTTTATACTTAGAAGTATGCCTTAACCACTTTCTACAAAGTGTGTAGATTCCTTCCTATGCCCCAGTTCAGTTTCAAATGCAGCTTTCAGCGAACACTTTCCTATTCTTCGTCGTTTTACACAAATCCCCTCCACTTTAACACTGCTAACATATATTTCCACCTTGTATTTGCAGTTGGTCAGTAGGGATAATAAGTGTATGTATAAGTGAATCCTTATTGTATTTAATACAATAGGGATTGTGAGCAGCAACTTTCTCTAACCTTTTAAAAATAAACCAGTAAATTACAATATTAGCCCAAACTGCTACTGTGTTATTTAAGTATCTGTGCAGGCTATTTCACCTGGTGTCAGTATTTTCTGGAGAATCCTTTGGTAAAATGGAGAAAAAATTAGCTTGTTAAAGTTGACAAGACGACTAAAGCGAACTGCAAGTTCCTTTAGCTCTCTGCTGACAGGGGCCAGGCCTCCAGGCAGTGGAGGAGGGGTCTTGTGTAGAGTGGCCTCGAAAGAGGCAAGGAGAAAGCTGTAAATTCGAGAATCTAAAGACAAGATAGATAAATGTTACAAACCCTGCTATGAGTCACAGTTACAATATTCCCTATTGGCCTCACCCATGAGTTTGTGCACAGTGTTGTCTGGTTGAATGGTGGCTATGATTTGGCCCTTTAAAATACCCTTTCTGTCAGCAGAGAATGGAGAGTAGCCATGCTGATTTAAACATTCACTGAGCTCAATGCACAGCTTCTCTCCAATGGTTGCTAAGACTTCCGATGCAGAAAAAGTCCTTGGAAGAGGTAATACAAAAATATTAAATACAAATAAGTGTTGAGTAAAAATCTAGAACATAGAAAACTTCTACTTACGGGGTGTGCATGTCGACAAGCATGACATTAACAGTATTTTTAAACTTGTCCATTAGTCCGGGCAAGCCTGAGATGGCTTCTCCTGTTGTAGTGTACACAATAAGCAGGACAGAGGAGAGCAAAACTAAGCGCTCAGCCTCTTGCTGCATCTCCCGGAACCGAGTCTGATCCATTAATACAGTCTAATGAGAAGGTAAGAAAATACAGCTCTAAGACATACAGTATATATAGCTAAAACAAATAGATGATTGAAAATAAAAAGACAGTGAAAGCTTTATGAATGTAGATTTTTACTTCTGGGAAGGGGTCTTCAGAATGGTTCCACCTGAGCAGCCGTAGATACGCCTGATTATGAACGTGCAGGGGAAAAAGTGATGGAGGCTCAGACGAAGCACTGCAAGAATCTGCTTCACTCTCTCTCATAGCTTTTACTGTGTCCTCCAACCATTTCTCAGTGTAGTCTAAGGCATCTACACAAAAACAAAGTATATTCTTTCATTATGTCACTGAAATGGCCAGTCCTTGTTTTACTATAAAATGGTATTGCAAACAATACAACATATAGTTTTGATATTAATTAAACATTTTACTTTGCATTGAACAAAGTACAGCTGTGTGCAGAATGTGAGAGGAAACTGCACTCACTGGGTTGTTTCTCTAGAAACTCCTGGAATTTAGTCCTCTCATATTCCACCGACTGCTGCATCAGATGAGGTCTAATGCTGCTCACAGCGAAGTTAGCCATGTCCATCTTCATGAGGTCCAACACAGAGAAGATAGATCTACAACAACATTACATTATATTCAAAATGTATAAACTAAACCAAAGTAATCTCATGAATGTACGGGATAAAATCTAAAATGCACAGAGCATCTTGTGACTCACTTTAGCAGAGGCACAATATCAGTAATCTCTTTTAGTTTTTTTATGTCATTGTCTCTGCAAGGGGCACACAGGGAGGCCATCGTCCCAACAATGAACTGAGACAGTTGTCTGATGTCAAGTGCCCCATTCTCAGCCTGCTGCTGGATCAGGGGCAGGTCCAGAACATCCTCAATGTGAGAGCGCAGACGCCCGTGACCAGGCATCAAGAAAGACAAGAGAGTCTAAAAGAAATGTTAATACATTTAGCAGTCAGATGATTTATCTGAAACCACAAACCCACATAGAAATGATAAATTAAGTGAATTCTAATATAGATGGACAGCAGACTGGACACATATTTTACTTTAGTTAAAAGTTTCTAATGGGCTTTGCTACACTGCATTGTTGTTGTCAGTATACAGTATGTGTAAAATATAAATAGAAAACATTTGCAAAATAGCACAGTCCTACCTCTTTAATCTCAGCCAGCAATTTTATGGCATGGTCATATGAAGGTGGATCCTCTTTGAGCTGTGATTCCAAACTATCCCAGAATGCTTTGTGCATAATCTCCTTCACTCTGCGCTCTAAACTGTAAACCAGGAGAGAAAACACACTAAGGATGAATTCAATCATGTAAATAATGTCAAACAGCCAAATAACGCCATACCTTCCTTCAGGAAGTGTGGGTTTCACTTGAAAATCTTGATTCACCATAATTTCATGAGCCAGAGCCATGTTAGTGACCCCTTTAGCGGTTTCCATAAGCTCTTCAACAGACACAAACCTCGGAGGACTAGCTACAAGGGAGTAAAAAAGTAGAAGAAAAGCGAGAGAGACCTGAATTATCTTGTATCTAAATTATGACAGAATATTGTGGTAGGGTACAGTAAACAAAAATAATAATCCATAGTACTTATATAGCGCTTTTCAGGACACCCAAAGACGCTTTACAATTGCTTTATTCATTCACTCCATACACTGGTGGTAAACTAGTTATGTAGCCACAGCTGCCCTGGGGCAGTCTGACAGAAGCGTGGGCGCCAGTTTGCGCCAACGGCCCTGTCCGACCACCACCAAACACCAATCACACAAGCACATTCATTAATTTATAGGCCTACTAATGTTATATTGTATATCAAGATGCCAGTTGCTCACCTTGGGGAGTATTTACTCTCTTTATGACAGTCTCTGATGTCTCCTCTGTCCTTTCCTCTTTTGATTCCTTGTCTCCTTCCCTGGACTCATCTGAATCTTTGGGCATGCTGGAGTCTATTTCAGAAATAGAAATTAAGTTGGGCCTTGATAGAGAAGCACAATTTACTGTATGTGGCCAGTTCTGCATGTTAGTTCACATAGACAGGACTGTACTCGTTATACTGTAGGCCTAGTGGAACAAATAAGGCACAAATAAATGGCGTAGTTGATTTGTCTTAGATAAATGATGACATCATCCCACACAGAGGGTCTCAATGTCCCATTTGAAACCAGACAATGAAAATAGACACAACAAAGGTGGCATTTACTGATAACGTCACTAACCTTGTGGATGAAGACCCCGGGGTAAAGGATGCCGATAAAAACTTAGCTGACGCTGGCCTGGGTCAACGGCAACTGTGAACTGTCAACAATAACAAGGGTTCTGGTTGTTGTAATCCTCTAATAGTAGAGCGATGACCGAGACTACATTGACTGCTTTATTTACAACGTCATCCCACCATACAATATCTTTAATTTGGTCACAAAAACAAGGGTTTGGGCGCAGTCTATTTGTCGTGATAGAGCCGAACCGCTGCTTAGAAATAGTACTTCCTGTTTTGGGTATGGCCAAAATGACGTAGCTGTCGAGTATCACGCACGCGCTCCTTCTCTGGCTGTGATCGGTCATCTATAACAGCACTAGTTTGAGGACTAATTTGTTCTCATATGTCCCTCCTCCGGCCTGAATAACACTCAATCCATCAATAATGACTGTGTAACATAGCCTTATTTGTCAACAAACATTTATCACTTAATCATTAATGCAATAAGAAACATCATCATAATATAAAGGGATTTTTGGGTAAATTAAGTTAGGCTACTATGATTACTACCTGCATCATATTTAACGTCTACAACATGCTTACATAATACAGTACAAGGCATAGGCAAGTGATTGTGGTTTACATGATTTATTTGATGAATTAAGTAAGGTATAAATTCATATCGAGCACACCCAAATAAGGTTATTATTTACCTATTAGTTTAATCCTAGTCAAGACATGCTCTTCTCGCAGACCAGTGACCACACAGTGTCATTGCTCATAGTCTAAAGAATGCTAACAGCGGAGTCACCAAAATACTGGTTAAAAACTTCAGGGTGGGCTTGATAGAATTGTCCAAGTAAGCGTTTTCTCTCTTTGCTGGATATTTTCATGTTGGAGTGAATGTTGTCTAACAGTTTCCATAGTTCATTACTGGTGGTTGTCTTTGTGGCATCCACATAAGTTCCATGTGAGACCTGCTGGCAAAATGTGGAGCCTGACACAAAAAGAAAGCATTACAATAAGGAGAAAAGTCCACTATAAAAAGGGAGTAGGGCTTTCTGTCTCAGCTAGTTACCCGCCACGTTAGGCTGCTGCCCTTGTACGACGTTGACCAGCTTATCACTCACTTCTTTGTGCAGAGCTCCTGGAATCTAAAAAATACATTTCATTTTTAAAATTGATTTAATAGCAGGAGATTGAAAGAACAGTTGAAAATGTAGAATTGGATACTTTTTACAAAACTAACCAGGTATGATTGGATTGGCTTTATTTTGCAACAGAATAGACTTGCTTGTGCAACAGAACAACAAACACTTTTGTCCAGGAGAGTTGCAATTGGTTATTTTTCCAATTGAATTGTATGGCAAAATAGGATTTTACTGAGGTCAACATATTATGCTGTTTGAACTAGGCCATAGATTTAGAACGGCTCTATTTTGAAGAGTGCAAAACATGTACAGGAAAGGTATCATGTACAAACACAATGTATACCATTTTATCTATCACTTTATATTTGGCAATTAATGGAAAAGACGTACCTTGAAGATTTCATGAATGTTGCTGAGCATGAAGACCACCATCAGGTCTTCTCTTTCTTTTGAGAGACCTCTGCTGTGGAGAATTGCCCTAGAGAATGACCTCTTTACTGCCAGCCTGTTCTCCACCTACGAGTTCAACAAATACAAGGTTTGAACTAGCCATATTGTGTAATATAGAGTGTTTTACTTTTGTCTTACTTCATTCTCTAGTTTGATTGCCTGTGGCTCAGCTGCTAGAGCCATAAATGTCAGCAGTCTGCGGAGATCCTCTCTGTTATTGGAGGGCAACAGCTTCAGACACAGTTGCAAGGCCTCCAGAGCAGTGCCTAACTTGGCGGTCACTGGGAAGACATGACAACAGAGCGGGCAATACAATCAATGTTTTTTGAAGATGTATACATTGGATTAGCCAAAAATATATTTGTTCATGCCTAGCTGGTCAATGATGGCTCTGTATATGTCAGTCATGTGTTGGGGCATCAGTGGACCTCTGTCTGCATGGCTGTAGTGCTTGACCAGAGCCCCATAAACCAAAAGCTTATAATTGTCTAAAATGCTCGAAGAGGGAAGAGGCTGTTCATAAGCTGACTTCTGTATTCCACTGGGATCTTGAAATAAGCAAAACACATTTATTTTAAGCAAACTACACATAAATAGGATGAAAAGTTAACAGACAAAGAACAAAACTGTGATAATATTATTATTCACCTTCAGGAAAGCAACTAGGAATCTCCCTGCTCAGCTCCACCACAAACTGGTCTGGAAGAAAGTCCAGACAATCTAGAGCTGCACATAGCCACTCGTCCTCCCTGGAGAATGAACCCAAATAACGGAGTGTGTTTGAAATTATATTTAAATTATATATTTTTTATAGTGTTGTTATAATTACATCATTAGAGATTCCGCTTTGCACTCATTTAAATTAATAATTAATAATGAGTAGATATATAACTTGAATGTAAAACAAACATACTGGGAGTCTCTGAAAGCCCTGAGAACCTTTCTGTCCAGGTGGTTGCTGCTGTGAATGAGGTCTGGGTTACTGAGGTATTCCTGGTGCGGTTTTTGAGGCGACAGTGAACTTTGGGTGCACTGAAGCACCCCATGCAGCAGAGGGAGCTCCACCAGGTTCAGAAGACGAAGCAGGGTCAGCTCCTGCCATACCTCGCTAATCACTGAAAAAAATTGTGATTACAAATGTGGAGACAATGAATTCATTATTATTAAATGGTCAAATATAAAATCGCATTTAAATATTTTCTAGTAGTGGTCAGCTTACGTGACTGCGGCAACTGCACTTCTGTTTGGGCTCTGCTGGGACTGAGACTCAGACTGTCCACTGGGAGCTCCACTGTCGAGCTGTCAGAGCCAGGAGTATCGAGCTGGCCAGTGTTTTCAGGCTTGACAGGAGTTGATGGTTGAACATGAGATGTACTGGGAATTGTCTGGTCTTCCTGTCTAAAGAAATAATGGAACAGTTGCACTAAATGTCATGATATGGAACCATCGAAGAGTCAATGTACATACTAAATACTGACCTATAAAAAAGTGTGCTGTAATAAGACACTATTGTATTTTTGGTTGCACACATTTGAGCTAAATTACAATATTGATTGAGTTTATATCTGATTGTAAAGTATTGAACATTTGTACAATTTTTGTCTTTTCTAACTTGTTTGGAGGCTTAATGCAGAAGAACGCCTGAATTCCATCTGCGAGAACACCTCTCTCCAGCTCGTCAACAGAGGGAATATGCACACCAGTAAACCTGTGCACATTTATTGGGAATACAGTTGGTAAAGGGTGAAATAAACAGTTTTACAATGATTTTGAGAAAGCATTAGGTTAAAGTTGAGTGGCAAACCTGTAAAGAGCACATTTACTGTCCTGAAACACCTGCTTCTTGTCCTTTCCAAACGTTTTTGTTCCCACTGCTTCAAAAACATTGCAGT
This sequence comes from Philypnodon macrostomus, assembly GCA_036025475.1. Lineage (NCBI taxonomy): Eukaryota > Metazoa > Chordata > Actinopteri > Gobiiformes > Eleotridae > Philypnodon > Philypnodon macrostomus. Next base: position 23,842 of record JAVQKC010120447.1, read on the forward strand.
TCAATAAAGCCTGGCATACACACACCACTTTATCCCGTTTAAATTCAGCATCTGCAGTGAAAAAAACCCCCAAAAAACAACAGATTAGACCACATGTCAGTGATTTGAAATGAGACATATAAACAATTGTGCAGAACCTTCAAATCCCTTTGACAGTTTGAGCTGCTCTTCCACAACATCTACAGCCTCTGAACCAAGGAAGCAGTCGCTGTGAGATTTGATGTGGACACGTCTCCTCTTTATGGTGACGGTGGACTTGAGGTGAGTGATTAGGGAGCGCCACAGAAGACAAGAGTGGACTGGTTTAATAGCCTGGCTAAAAGCTGAGGGAAACACATTTGAGCATGAACTATTAATTAAATCTACAACTGCTGCTAAAATACAAAAAGAAAATAGTGTCTTCTTTAAGCAAAATGAGCATCATGAACCGCGCTGATAAAGATTAATCACCATTTTGCGTAAGCTATGACAGAAACAGAGGCAGCTATCGGGTGCACGGGCCTGCGAAACAACCAAACATTCTCTACTAACTTACTTGGACGCACACAAAGTTTTTCTGCAAGATTCAACGCAGCTGCTCGTTCTTTGATTGAAGCCATGATATGCCTGGTTGTAATTTCTGAGGCGAGGCAAGAGGGAAAAACAATAAAGTCACGTCGACAGGCAACATCAAGGGTCCTTCTCTTGTAGTTCTCCAAATAACCGCTGGATGGTGATATTGGTACGTCAAGTCTCGAAGGCGCAGCAAATGATTATATGTTTTTGAAAAATGTCAGAAATAGATTATACATTTTAGATGTTGATACCAATATTTAGGTGTTGATAAATTGGCTATTATTTCTAGTATTTACTATTATTTGAGCTTCTCCTCTGACTGGTGAAGTAAGCGAGAGCTAAGCTAGGTTAACTGAAGGAATTTGGCGGCGCTGTCCACTTGAAGGTGAATAAAATGCACTATAATTTAAATTTACAATATAAATCTACATTTTCAGGATTTTATTGGATAGCTTGTATTTCTGTGTTATATTGAATTTGGTTAACATGGAAGTACTTTATAAGGCTTGCTAGCTAAAGTGTCATGTTGTCTACGCTATAGATAGCAAGTGTAAATGTAACTTAGTTTTAGAAATAATTAATTGGTCAAGGCCTAAGAAGAAAACATCATATACGCTCACTTTTGACTGTTTTATTGGTGGCGCTTGGCGGTTATATCTGTCCGAGTGTATAACCAAACATAAAAGTGACATACTCCCTTTTGTCTCGTACGCATTGATACCGGCCCATAGGACACACTTAGACCCTCTGTGACACGTATCCACACACTGGCACATCCCCTCCCTTCTCAGCCTGAGGTCACAATGTCATTTTATGATAGTAGCCAATTCTAACAGGGGCCATTTAATTCCCTGAGATGATTGATTCTAGCCCAGGTTAAATGGTACAAAAAGGTCTGTTCTATTAAGTGACCAGTGGCTAGTGGAAAACTCCTACTTGAAATAGTAATATTCTGTGTGTGTGTTTATGTGAGTGTGTCAGACTTGCTTATGTTGAGGGACCAACCTCAGGTCAAATTAAATAACTTAGATAATTTAAAAGCAGTGACAGCACAATTTGTTCACTTACTGTTATTGCTCTGACCCCCATTAGTGTCAATGGCCTGGTTCATTTGAACCTAGGTGGCTTATCAAAGTATTATCATCTTTGTGCAGTAGATAAAGTGTAAAACAAAGAGAGAGAAAAAACCTAATGGTCATTTCAAAGCCATTAGGTGAGATTATTGTGATTGAGAAACATTGTGAGGCTTTAATGGGCCACTCTATTATTTCTAATAACATTATTTAGCAGGAAAATGCAGATTAGAAGTTAATTATATGCTTAAAGGGTTTGGAGCAGGGTGTTTTTTCCCATTAACGAGCCTATTCAATTAACCTTTTTCAACAAAATGATTTTTTCTTCATTAACAGGGAGAATATTCTTACTGAGATCCTGGCCTATCAATGGATGTGTGTGAAGAGTTTAGCAATCTGTCTAGCAGCACAGTAAGTTATGACAAAAAACAAGATGTATGGGAAACCAGCTCCTAGTTCAGCATATCCCTAATAAACAATAGGTTCTCAGAGTGAAACTCATACTCTCTGAAATACAATAGTATAGTACAATAATTCTTACCATTTTTGTTGATATCAGTGATCTAAGCTAATCTGACATTGCTCCTCTTAGGCTGCAGGACCTGAGTTGGTACAAGAGCTGTCTTTGCCCATTGACCACTGTCAAACTTACAGTGGTGGAAACGTCTTGCTGCAGTTGCTTGAATTTAAAACACATCTGCTTGAGGTGGTTGAGGAGCTGCACATTCGAAGGGTAAGATGCCAGTTTCATCTTCTTTTAACACCATCTCGTAATAAAATTAAGAGTTACAGTTTACCGTTGTTCAGTCAATGAAAATAGATTAGAGCCAGGTGGTCTTGGTACACACAGCTTCAACATAAGGGTTACAAAAGCCATTTGGCCCTTGACCAATAAGTACAAAATAAATTTGCAATTTGCTTGTAGAAGAGGCAGTAGAAATAAATCCTGGCTTCTAGCCTCCAGCGAGTAGTTTCAGGTTAACAACATGGTGCGTGTGTTTAAAGGTTAAGGGAGCAAAAATAGGATGTTGGTGGTTTGTTGTAATTTGATTTTTATAGTTATTGTCCTGTTAAGTGGGACACAAACATTTGCTGTTATATCAGTTTGATGCTCCTCAGGCGCTGTTACCAGAGTGCTTGGCTCACTAGGCGGAGGGTTGAGAGGCAAAAGGATGTAATGATGTGCCGGACATTCCTGAGCAGGTCACATTCCTATGGCCATGTTTTATGTTTTAAATACAGTATGACTTGGTGCTCTTGGTGTGAGAGGATTAAAGTCTCTGAATACCTGGATTTCTGAGATTTTATTTTATTTTATTGTATTTTTTATTTGTATTTTTTAAATATTAGTAACCAACATAATGAAAACTAGCTGTTGGACATGGATTAACACAATTTATCTTTCTTGTTTTAGTTTACTTCAAACACACACACACACACACACAGAGAGTAATTATTCCTTTGTAGAAAAATAACCGCTTCATCTAATGCTGTCCTGTTTTATAAGTGCAGAGCTGCTGGTAGCATAGTTTAATAGGTTCTTATAAAATCATCTTACTGGGTTAACCAGCTCCCACGTGCACATAAAAAAGTCTCATGGATATAGAGAGCAATTGACTTTTACCTGGCGTCTCTGGGGGAAGAGGGAGGATAAGGATGGCTTTCTACAAATATCACCTCCCTTCTAATGTTCCTGATTCTGTGGTGCTTTACCAAACGATGCGCAGTAATGAACCCGAGAAACTTACTGCACTTTGCAGTTTTGGAAAAAGTCCAGAAGGGTTTATGTATGGAGGGGATTGAGCCTATTTGATTTAAAAAGTAAAGAAAGAAATGTATACAATTAGGGATGAACTGATATCAATACTGGATGAGATATCAGTACCGATCCAGGTGGATCGATGGATTGGTAAATCAAGCCAATACTGAAGCAGATATTGTTTATTTAATCCTCATTTTGAGCAGATAAATAACTACATTATTATACATTGTAAATCACACAATACAAAAATGTGAGTGTCGTCTGGTCTTAATTATAATATATTTTAGGTTAATAATTTATTACAAAGTTAGAACACAAAAGTCTATGCCTTATATGGATATTGCATATCAATCATTCCACAAAGCCCACATATCGGAATCAGTATCGGGACTGAAAAAGCCATATTGGTGCATCTCAATAGAAAATAGCACTTTTCTCTAATGGCACAATAGGAAACAGTGTATTCAGTATATTATTTGTAGGCTTGTGTATTATTTTCATTTATTAATTATTCAGGATGCAGAGGTACGCTTTGAGGAACAGATTAGTAAACTGATGCTAGAGAAACAGGAGTTGGAGTGGAAGACGGTACAGTGCTCAATCTTCCTGAAGTATATTTTAGCTTTGTATATTTTAAAGGTTTGTTTGAATGTAATACTTTTCTGTGTCGCAGGAATCGCTACAACATCAAATTGAAACTGGGAAGAATCAGCATACTGAGTCACTCTCAAAGACAAACAAAGAGGTTGGGTTTTTTCAGATTTGTCAAGAAATCAATGTCAACTTTTAACAGTGCATTTCAATATTTAAAAGTTTCAGGCCATAATAAGGAATATTGAGGAAGAGAGGGTATGGAAACATAATTCATATGGCATTAAAGTACATTTTATTTTAACAATTAATTTATTTCTCTTAACATATATAACATAATCCAGGGCAGATACCAGGTCAGTGCTGAGCTAAAAGACAAAGAGATTACCAATTTGAAAGAAGAGCTGAAGTCTTTACAGGTATTGTGTCTCTATTTTCTATTCATTTAAGTTTATATGATCCTCATTTGCATTTGTATCCTACTGTTCATAGTAAAGCCATATTGTGCACATAGGGTCTGACCCAGTCTGGCTCAGAGAGTGTTCGTCTTTAGTCGTGACACCACAGACATGATCTACAGCCCGCAGTACGCTCCAGTGCATTTTAACAGCCCAGTCGCGTTATAGAGACAATAGAGACTGTTTTTGATATTCTATCTGGAGACACTGACCGTGAAGCTGGGATAGAGTGATGCCCAGCTACTATTTACTATACTTATATGGTCACAGGCAACCAAAATGATTAAAATGTAGGCAATCTGCAGCTCAATTTAGATCACAGTTAGCATTTGCTTTAAATAGTAATACTGTATAAATAGTGGTCAGATCAAAAGTCGGATGATCACAATGAATCCCATTTATCTGTTGGTGTTGTTTTACTGCTGTTTGACAGTTGCTGAAGTACAACTTGGAAAAGAAATTAAGTGAGCTAGTAAGTATAATATTTCTACTTATACAAATTGTTGAAATAAGATAGGTGGGAGTTGGAAGAATTAAAAGAGGAGTCTGAGTGAATGGTGCTAAGGAGAAAAGCATTTGAGATAGGAGCTCATCAAGAGTAACGGATAGGGAGTGTGTGACACTTTGAACTGCCAGCACAGCACAGAAAATATCTCTATTAAAATATTTTATAACTAGGCCTCGCTCAGTTTAACCTTTTTCATAACAGTTGCTCATCTGTGTGATAAGGAGTTGAAGAAGCTAGGCGCGGACAGCATTAAGGGAGGGGGCGGGAAATGGCAAGTAGAATCCCCTCTGCTCGATACAGACAATCAAACTGTAATGTTAGTTTGAAAAAGCAATAAAGCCTTGAGTTGACCTCTTAATCCAACTTTAGAAATGCATGCTTTGTCAAACTAACAAACTTTAATTAAAACATATAAAGAAATTATTTTCAATACATTCTCCCTTGTATTCAGGTTTTGCTGTTTATGATCAATTTACAGGAACAGAAACTAACCTTGCAGAGCCGATCAAAAGACAGTCACCTGAACCAACTTAGTGAGGTGGAAAAAAGATTTAGTGCTCTCTCCAGGCAGTGTGCAATGGTCAAACAGGCTCACGAACAACTGGAACTAAATGGTAAAAAATACTTTCAAGAATAATTTTAAGTCATAATTCTATTGCGGAGTATAGTAAATGTTACTCACAATCTGTCATTAACTCTCCAGAGTCTAAATATAACAAGGTGATGAAAACAATTCCCAGATGATTGTCCTTACTGATATAAATGTAGGAATTGGCTTCTGTAGAGTTTTCACCATCACATTAATACATGGGTCACTTAATCCACACCATATTATTTTAGGGTCAGGTTCTGGGTATTCGGGTCTCATTGTACTTCAAAGATATCTGAATTAATAAAACAGTCGGCTACTGAGAGCTCTCGGCACAACATTTAGTGTAACATTATCAGAGGTGGGTAAAGTTGCCAATAATTTTACTCAAGTAAGAGTACCGTTATTTAAAAAATAATGTTACTCAAGTAAAAGTAAAAAGTACTCATTCACAAAATTAGTAAGAGTAGAAAAGTACTGGTGAAAAAAGTACTCAAGTACTGAGTAACTGTTTGAGCGTGATGTCAGATTACTTGTTTAATTTTGTTGTAATTTGGCGAAAATAATTAATACATTTTTATATTTTCAAAAGATAAACTAAAAATGTAAATAATATTTCTAAAAAGGAACACAATTTCAACATCACATTTTTCACATAAAGCTGTTCTTACATGACACACAGAGGTGGTAAAAGTACTCTTACTCTTTCTAGATTTTCAAGATTTTACTCAAGTAAGAGTAGTTACTTCAAATTATTATTACTCAAGTAAAAGTAAAAAGTATTGTGCAGTAAAGCTACTCTATGAAGTACAATGTATTTAAAAAGTTACTCACAGTAAATGTAACTGAGTAAATGTAACTGAGTACTATCAACCTCTGCGTAAAAGTCGTAAAGTAGGCTACAAAATGAACTGTATACGTCCCTTATTTTATTACGTAAGCTGGTCTTACACGCACACATTATGCATTGTATTATCCACCTGCAGGTATGCCTGTGTTACTAACGACATGTCTGGACCCCTATCAATTCTGAAACATTTTATTATTGACGACTTGAAATCTTTTTTAACATTGTTCACATTTTGACTACCTGATCTAATAGTCTAGAACATTCTGTACAGCCGCGTGCGCAGTCAATAAATATAACAAGAGCAATTAAGTTGTGTTTTTTTTTTACTGTAGTCTTTATGTAATTTTAAAACTATACACACACGCTTCACCAGATTGGCATTTCACACAAAAATACGGCTTCTATCTGTTTGATGCTTGGCCACACTTCCAAGATGAAGAATCACATTGAAAACGCAGTAATCAGTTCAAACATTACTCCATTCACATCATCTGAGGCCTGGGCATGGCGTCTTGGTGCGCATGGTGGTTCGGATACCAGTGACCAAAAGTGTTCATGTAATTGTTCGGGTGCATTTGGCCGCCTTTGTTGGCCATGGAGACCTCCCAAAGTTGTGGCAATCCGGGCGAACATGGTGAGATGGAGCTGGTACTGTGGAGATTCTCCCCCTCTGATCCGCTGCCATGTTTCAGAATCTTTTTGTATTTGGAGCGCTTATTTTGAAACCATATTTTCACCTAAAAGGAGAGAACACACATATCATTGTCAGTGCGGTCGGCGTGTGCACAATAGAAATAAAGCATTGACATTATTTTTATAGGCATTTTCCCCTTGTAAAAATCCATATTGGTTTAAAAGGGATATTCGAACAATTAAAGGGTACGTCCTGATAACTCTTATGTGGTGTGTTGGTTTAGTAAATCCACGGCCTTACTACTGGCTCATAATAGCGGGCAAAGGCATCACTAAGCCATTAAAACCTCCATTGTTCGGGTTTTATGATTCCACTGGAGCGCGAGCGCCTGGATTATAACGCCTAAGTGAGTGGATTTTTTGTTGACTCGTAATAGATAAAATAGTGTGAATTTACATATAAAATTGTCATAATGATAATAACAGGTTCTAGTGATGGCAGGATTTAAAAGAGCAGCTCGGATGACAGACGACTCGATTGTTTCTGTTATTTTGAACCCGTCAGCTCGCGCGTCATAATGAGCCCATTGATATTGAGAGTGGAGAGAGATCAGTAGCAATATGGCGATGTGGAATGATTTGTTGACAGCGACGCGTGCACCTGTTTGTGAAATAATTGACTTTATAGTGTGTTTCCAAACTATAAAGGGAAAGGGCGGATTGTTTATGATAGTTGTGCATCAAAATAAATGTCGTCAAACAGGTGACACATATCTGTCTGTGGATCATCAGCACGAATACACGTGTTACTGCATTTTTGCGTGCGTAGAAATACGCCATGAACTTGAAATGACAGAGAAAATACAGCGGACAAATACCGTGAATCAGGCCTGCTTCAGAGGATTGTGTTACAAACGAACGATGATGTTATTCGTTTGATCTTCTGCAGAGCTGTGATCCTCTCTACAGACAACATAAGACTAATAACCAACTACAGCCTCTGCAGAGACACCAGGATTTACGGTAGTTTGACCAATTACAAGCAATAGGCTGTAAAATAATCCCTAGCGTGTGCATTCATTTTTTATATTTATTTATTGGACAAAATATTGAAATAAATGATTTGAACATTAGCCCATTTACAACCCGGCCTTTGTATTTCTGTGAAAGAGTCATTGCCCACCTGAGTCTGCGTTAGGCCCAGTTTTGCGGCCAGGTCCGCGCGCTCAGGTAAGGCCAGGTACTGGGTTTGCTGGAAGCGCTGGTGTAAAGCCTGAAGCTGCAGACTTGAATAAATGGTTCGAGGCTTCCGGATTTTCTTCCCTTTGCCATTCAGACGAATATCCCTGGTCTCAGGCACCGTGGGCTTGTCCCGATCTGTAACACAGCACATTACGTGAGAGTAAATGTAGAAATGAAATCAATCTGGATTATTGTCATTTATCTGCTCTGTGTTAACATTTAAACTATGACAGTGATGTTGCGTTTAGCACAGACAATAATCACTTTATGTGGGGAATGAGAAGACACCAAATAATCTATAGGTCTTTTTACTGTTTGTTGAGAATATAGGGCGCGTGGGCCATAATTGTACCAAGCCACAGAAAAGTATGGTCAATAAAATGAATGGCTCTATCTGCCTTTATTATAACACAGGAGAAGCGTTACTGTCAGATTAAAGATGTCAAATCTGTACGCACACGGAGAACCTGGAACATCCTGAAAACACCAACATCTTAGGGCCAAAGGTGTGTGAGATACTGGCAAGAACGCACTCGCCTCGGCCACATACCTGTGAGCTGTACCCGTCCATGCGCCAGGCCGCTGCTGGGGCTGTGGCCATGCGGATAGGGCATGTAAGCGGACGGAGGGTGAGTGTTCACGGCGCCGGGGTAGGCGTAGCCCAGAGAGCGCCCATAAGCCGCGCCGCTGGAGAATGGGCTATCGTGTTGGGAGTGACCCGCAGCGTGCAGTCCATGCACCGGGTAGATGTGGGAAAGTCCGGGGGAGGGCTGCTGGTGCCCGGGGTGTCCATGGCTGAACTCCAGGAAGGCCGACTTGGAGGGATCTCCCGCGTTGAGACTGTCTGGCGTAAAACCCATAGACATCATTAGCGGAGAGGCGAGTCCATCAAGTGTCGCTCTGACGCTCTCATGAGTTCTACCAAAACAAGTCCACGTTTAGGTCCAAGTCTGTCGTTAAACCCCGTCCACACAGAACCAGACTATGGCGCATTTTAATACTTTCCCCAAAACTAAGTCAAACTCACGGCTCCAGTGCGCATCAGAGAGGAGCTGACATGGTTCACACACCTCCTCGCGCAGAGCTCACACTGGCTCCATCTGCGCGCGCTCTGATTGGTCTTCCGTGGCAGCTGTCACGAGAGATCTGCGCGCGCTCATTTACATACTATGCACAGAACTCTTATAGGCTAAGTAGTTTTATTTAGTATGTAGTGGTTAGAAGCATACTGTGTTGGATTATGTGGAACAGGAGATTTGAAAGTGTTTGTGTATAGGGCAGTAACTAAAGCCCCTTACCTCTTCACCTATTTATATTCAGGCCAGCCTCTCCCATTTATATAGAAACAATACGAGCTTTATTACAGTTCATAACATATCAAATAAAGCCTAATAACGTTGATCATTCTGTCTACAGTCACTATAACTCTAGAGTTGTATTTATTTACTGTTGTCATAATCAGATGTAATTATCTTAAACGTTGAGATATGGCAAGTTATAATAATTTTTTTTTTACTGCATATTAGTTTGGTTTTATTAGTAACTAACAGGGCAATTAAAACATCTCATATTATATTATTTATTTATCTTATATTATTTATCTTATATTATTTCTCTTATATTAATTATCTTATATTATTTTATTTCTCTTTTTTATTTATTTCTCTTATATTATTTCTCTTATGTTAGTTCTCTTATGTTATTTATTTCTGTTGTATTATTTATTTTATTTATTTATTATTTTATAAGCAAGGAATGTGTGCATGTGTGAGCTTCTGCCACAATTTAGTTAAACTATTTATCATTACACACCGGGAGCTAAAACACATCTCACAACACTGAGTAATATATTGTTTTATTATTAGCCTTGTTATTAGTTGTTTGTATTTTTCCATTGTAAATGCACCTAAGCACCTGCAAAAACAGAATTTTTGAATAACTCATCGAATGTTGTTTTATTTTTCCAGTTTTATGGCGCTCTCTGCCGAGTCAGCACCATTCACAAGGTACATTCTGACTGCCCACGGCCCAAAGCGGCGACTGTGGCTCTATTTGTATTGACTGAACCAAAGTAAATCCGCAGGTGGAGGCAAAAAATGGCAGCGGGGAAGTGCCAGTCCTCTCTCTATAAAGGTCCCGTTGTTTTACTATTGGACCTGATTGAGTTAGCATGTGTTGCAGATACACAGGCTTGACCTTTCATCTAGGCCCAAATTACATTTAAGCCCCGGCCGGGATCTCAGCAGTGTGTTTAGTGGATGGAGCAGCTTGTCCAACCCATCATTTTGGTCATGTCGTACCCTGTCTGAAACTACAGGGAACCCAGGCCTGCCTTCTGCATGGGGGCTGGAAGACTTCCCAATCTTTGCAGGCTTCAGTTGTGCCAGAACAAAGCCACAAATTATTATCATAGTGAAGATACAGTCACAATAAAGACGACTGCTCAAGGCCCATTTTGGTATTGTGGCCGACAAAACAGCTGTAAATCATCACTCTGGGCCGTGGTGGCTATAGAGGAAGTGACTACAGCATTATTAGTTTAATTAACCAATGTTTTTGATTTTTTTTGCTTAGGAGTTTGGAGTTGGAAGGCGCTATCAGACGAAAGGCATAAAAATGACAAAACTAAAATGTTCGATCAGGTAAGAACATGTGATAATCATAATCAAAACTCTGTGTGTATTTCCCATTTGAATTCATTCACCGACTAAACAGCTGTATTAGGCTTCATTCACACTAGCCTATATGTAATAAATAAATCAATTATTAAAATAGCTTAAGTGCAGGATTAACTATGTAATTTTGGATTAAAATGATGAAGATTGTGAGCTGTTGCGTGTGCAAAACAACTCAAAATACACATTCAAATAGTAGTTATTATTTTTTATTTACTAATGTTTTTTATAACATGGTAAAAATGCACTTACAGTTAGCCCAGTGTAAAAAAATCACAATTGGATGTGTTTATACATGATTTTTCCTGCAATGTGATCAAAACAACACTCTTTTTATGAATGGCGTCTATGTCCAAGTGAAGAAACCCTATACAATGGTCTTCCACTTCATCTCCTCAATGGCTGCAGTCCTCTCTAGGTGTGAATGTGTGTCAGCTCGGAGCCGTGCCAAGGTACACGATGAGACCAGAGAAAGCCAGGTACTGAAGGAGGGCCCTTTAAGACGTTGTAATTATGTATTCGGCAAAGAACAAAGACAGGGCCCGCGGTCCCAGGGCAGTGATGAGTCCGGTTGTGCTGTCTCAATACACGCACAGACTCAGTGGCGCCATCTCGCTCGCTCCGATGTACAGGAGGACATATGCAGAGGTGTGTTCCTTCTAGGTGTATTAGTCTCTCACACACACACACATACATACATACACACACACACCACACACACACACACTAACTAATCAAGCCTGTCCATCATGCGAGCTCTGATGTCGAGCGACAGCATTCTTTGTGTACTAAACCAAAAGCACATTCCCAGAAAACTGCCGTGGCTCTGATCTTCAACTCTGGCACGTCATGTTTTACAAGTGAAGACTCTGTTGCCGGGGTCTCGCTCACGATGACAGTCCACCACTCCTGACAGAATGCCAGGATTTATTAGCATACAGGCTCAAGTGACCACATAATAGACAGGCATAAAGGGGCACTGTGAAGGGGTCTCAAGTTGAGGTGTGGTTTGACATAGTTACAGCATCATAAAGACACAACTCATCATAAAACAGACATAGAAACATCTGCCTATACAGAGATGGACATACTTGAATTCTGTCATTATCACATATTAATCCATTTCTAATTGGTTGTGTTCAGAAACTGCCAATTTCTAAAACACAAAGAAGACCAAAGTACCTTGCATTAAAAATATTATAAAATCATAACAGTTAAATTAAGAAGAATGCATAAAAACCATAAGGCACAACATCAGTAAAATAATTGAAAATATATATTTTTTTTGTCTGTTCAGTGGTTACATTTTAGAACATTATCATATACACATAGACAATCATTTCTGAAACTGTTATGTCAAGGCTTTTTTTGCATAGACTTCACCAATGTGAATAATAGTCCTGATGTTTTTCTCTCACTGTGTTGTGTAGGAAGCTGTGGTGTCTTTGGAGCTGAATGAACTAATCTCCGCTTCAGGCACCATCACAGAGGAGCGCTCAGAAATGTGCACAGCCCGGCGATCATTCCTCAAGTGCAGCCACGTCCCTCCTGATCCCCCCTGATCCCTCCTGGCAGCTTCTGAAGACATGTTTAATATTGCCATTTTTTTAGTGTTTGAGAGTTACGCACAGTCTCAGTCGATCAATAAAAACACATTATTAGACCATATTGTCATTTGCAGTGCATCTTAAAGCAGGCAAAAGATGTTCTCTGTGTATCAAAAATAGTTCACACATTATTCTGAATAATTTCACTTCAGAAAAAGCATAGCACTGTATTGTAACCCTGTACATAATTATCCAGAGGCTGTATAAAAGAATGCATTTTTATTTAATTTTTTACATGGTTTTAATGTTTTAATGCGCATGTCCCTGTCAATAATGCAAATGCTACTGTTGTGAATACAGAAACATTATAATACAAACATATATTTTATATAAATTTCTATAAACATTTACAATTTCTTTTGTGTTTAATGGCCCAATACCAAATATGAATAGCCTTACATTTAGTTTTACAAAACAAACAAAGCCTATTGTTTGAAATTAGGCCTTGGATGTAGGTTATATCTGTGCTCGTTCCTCTTTAACAATAATTTAAACCTATATATTATATTTTGTTTACTTTTTATTCCTAACACAACACCATTAATAGGCTTCAGTTATAGGTTATGATCAAAAACCTCTATAGCCCTGTAGTCCATTTAGTTCACTCAATGTTAAAAAAATTACATTACATTACATTTTTACAACATAATACAGGCCTGTAGCTGACAACTGTTATTCATCACAGCCCTTTTGAGACACATCGTTTAAAGATGAATGATGACGGTGTAACACGCATTTACATAGAGCCTCTGGTAACACTTAAAACACAAATAATTCTTCGAAAAGTTGTCACTGATTTAGCTCGAAGTGTCTCAAAAAAAAATACAAACAAATAAAATAAAATGTGACGTAGCGCAAACATGTCACGTAAAACTGCGTAAAAATGCTCATTGTGCTGGCTAAATATTGATGGTAAAAGTGCATCCCGTTGCGTGGGAAATACGTGTGTGTCTGGTCTTTTGGCTCGAGCTTCGACTTCATCGTTGGCATAATTGTTGCCAGATAGCGGATGACAGCAGCATCGCACGGCCTCTCGCTGATCGTTGGACATATAGGCCTTGAAATAGGCTCGTCTGGACCGCGTTAGCCCGTAATACGCACATTTAAGCCTGCAACCCGAGCCGGTGTCACACAGGGCAGATGATTTAGGGACTAGCTATTTTTACATTGCATTTTTACCTGCATTAGTTGGAGGCTATGGTACCAGTTCAGGCTGTAGGTTGGGACTGGGGAAGTAGACTCTAAAAAGCTCTAAAAATGATTTCTGACCGTTAAAAGCTGATGGAAACAGTGGTTTAGTCTTAGTCTTGACTGTGGTTTGGTCCTGGTTCAGTACTCCTGGTATGTGTATTCCTTCAGTCCGGGTTTAATTTAGACAATTCATTACATTGATTTGAATTGTGGAAGTTCTTTCTGGATAGCCATCTTTAAATTATACATTCAACTTATTAAAAATACCCACTGTGACCTGAAAATACATACAATCCTTCACACTGGTACCGTGCAAAGGACAGTATAGTTGCAATGTCCCATATTGCTGCTCAAAGCCCATATGTGTTGTTGTTGCTTCACATCTGGAACAAAGAAACCAGTCTGGGTCCATCCTGGGTGTTTACAACGCTGTTGTTTTTTCACACTCCTCACAAAATCCTGCCCAAGCACACATTCCACCCTCACCAGCTCAACATGGGGGAAATATCGGACTGCATTTTTCCATTGTAAATCTCGCCCCCTTCACCCGTCTGAGGTGGTAAAGGGAGGGAAAAAAAAGCTGGCATGCATGGAGTTGTCTGTGTTAATTTTGACTTGGCATATGAGTTCATCTGAGGTGAAAAACAGCTGGGGAGTGGCCTTGAAAAGCTGCTGGTACGGCTGGTTTGGTGTGTTTACAAGCGTGGAGGATGAAGGGGGACATATGAGGAGGCATCTGACGTTACATTGGGTTTCAAAGGACAGCCATCCAGGCTCTTTGTGCAGCAGATAAAGTAGGGAGACTGACGCAGACAATACGGCGAGGTCATAAATCTATCTGCATAATAATAATAAAACGATACACAATGCAACAGGGAAGTCTGTGCGATGCAGGAATAGTGTTAGAGCAGATCAAATGTTCCCCAAAAGTATGTATATGACTAACCCAGGACTAATGCCAAACCAAAACTAAACCAACTATAAACTATAATAGCAATACACCAGATAGAAATGAGTACTGCAGGACTAAACCAGGGCTAAACTTGAACATAACCAGAACTTAACTAGGCCTAGGCCCAGAAATAAATGAACTAAACTAAACCGGGACTAAATACACTGACTAAATCTAACAAAACTAGGATTATGATTGTGCAGTAATCATTCACACAAAACATCATTCATTGTCTCAATTTACTTCAGTAGATCAGTCCAACGAAATCATGTGCATTCAACTCACGTGGACACATTTTGAGACGCTGTATTGTCCATTATCTTATTGTCAAAGTCATATTCTATCAGCTTTAATCCACACATTCTAGATTGTATTTGAGATTTATATCAATGTGAAATAGTACATGGGAATTGAATGCACATAAATCTAGTTGGACTGATTTACTAGAGACAATGATAGATTTGACACTTTTTCGGTGAAGAATAAATTGGAAGCAGAACTAAAAAAGCTCTAAAACCTGATTAAACTGGCACTAAAACAGGACTAAATAGATCTAAACCAAAAATGATTTAGTCTGGACACACATTTTCTTCTGAGCACATTTATGCTGCTCAGGGCTAAGACACCCTTTGGTCTAAACCGTAATAAGTGTAGGAATCTGGTGATACATAGATCTTCAGTAAATTGCTTCCCAACATGTTAAACTGCTGGACATTGATTGGCCCAAGGCTGCTACACATGCACATCCAATCACCACACACAATGGCCTACGGGTTGCCAGGTTTAGACAGTATGGTCCTGTTAAAGACCGGTTTACCAGCTCCGAGGGATTATCCATCTGAAATTACCTCTGGTCCCTCTGGTAACGTGAAGCCCCTTTTGTGGTCTGCAGGCCAGCATTGTGTGGGACAGGCTTCAGTTAGAAATGCCAAAGGTGACAGAGATGACAAGCCCCTGAGGAACATGGGATATGTTGTTTGTAAGGGAGGAAGGGGTTGGGCAGGGTTGCCAGGTTAAGTACTTGAATATCTGGGAATGGTGGGCACACAGCTTCCAGTGTGAAATCTTCTTTCTGTCTTCAAACAGGCTTGTGTGGGAGAGTGACTTGTCCAAACGTGCTTTTAGGAACAGCTTCTACCAAGAGGCCTCCACTTGATGCACAGTGAAAAGAGAATTAATATTAGTCTGATATGGAGCTCGCAGCCGTGAGGTCAAAGCCCTTTCTTTATAGCTCTTGAACAGAACAACTCGGGGGGATCAAGTTCAGCTGCTGACAACAAACCCTGGCTCTGTCAAGTGTTAAGTTCCATTGTGACCTACAATGGGACACAATGGCCCCGCAGCGCCCAGCCTGTACCCTCCTGCCGATCGAATGACACCGTCTCAGGAGAAAAACACAGCAAAGTGTTATTCAGAGCATCTATTCTGTGGACCATACAACAGACAGAGAGCAACTAAGTGCAGGAATACGTCACATTTACAGTGAATATTTTAAAGACATTCAAGATCTGTGTTATTATTGTCTGAGATGTTTAGAATATTTTAAAGAAGAGCAGTCTGTTTATATTAGTTTATATTGCTATAACAAGGGAATAGAATACTTGGTCATACATTTTGATTTATATAGTATGTTCATTTAAGCAGTTTATCTTTATATACAATATTGCAATATATTTCACCAAAGTTCAGAATTATACTATAATAATAATTATAATATATAAATATGTTGCACAAAGATCATCTATAGCAAAACCAGAAATACAAATATTTGTTGGTTAAGACTAAGTCATGTTGTCATTGTTGCCCACAGATGAAGCTCATATGGAGCATGAATAAGTGAGTAACCTCAGTGCGGGCCTATGAGCCGCTGCTGTCTAGAGTGTCTCTCCTGACCTCCTCTCTGAGCTGAGCATTTTGCTGCAGTGCTTCAGGTGTTTAACCCTGTCATATTAAAGTGTTTGTCAGCGTGAGGGCCAGATGAGCAGGGCCAAGACGGGACGCTCTCTTAAAAAAGCCCTGTGTTCCCAAATCATCAGTTTGTCAGAGTCTGTCTGAAGCCTGCCAAGAAACATCAAAGCACAGGAGACTTGTTCATTTCATCTTTGAAGCTCACCTAAAACACGCCCTCAAAGAACCCGCTCCTGCATTCCTGTCCACAACCACCAGCACTGGCTTTTGATCTGTGCAGTAACTTCAAATTTAAAGAGATACACATCTGAATCAAAATCCAATTGAACTGGATCACCCACATGCTGCTGTGTGACATGGGTCACCTGTCAGCGCTGCACACAATCACACACACAATCACACACACAGTCGCACACACAGTCGCACACACAATCGCACACACAGTCGCACACACAAATACACACACAATCGCACACACAGTCGCACACACAATCACACACACAGTCGCACACACAATTGCACACACAGTCGCACACACAGTCGCACACACAAATACACACACAATCGCACACACAATCGCACACACAGTCGCACACACAGTCGCACATACAGTTGCACACACACTCGCACACACAGTCGCACACACAGTCGCACACACAATCGCACACACAGTCGCACACACAA
>JAVQKC010120459.1:0-16685 GCA_036025475.1 Philypnodon macrostomus
AATGTGGGTTAAGTGTCTTGCCCAGGGACACAACGACAGTGTGCGCTCGGACGGGGACTCGAACCACCGACCCTCTGGTTGAAGGACGAGCGCCTACCCACTGCGCCACTGCCGCCCCATCATAGGTTATCATGTGCCATATCGATCATCGCAGTAGTGTCATATTGTGATATTATTATCCGTATCGCAAATTAAATCGTGAAATGCCCCAAAGGGAAACTAAAGTGCCCAGGGGATACCTACACATCCACAGGGAGAACACACAGAAAGGTCTGCTGAGCTAGAGAGAGACCTTCTTGCTGTGTAAGTAAGACTGCATGGACTGTATACTTCTTACACACTACATTTCTTTATTCAGACACCATTAAAAGAGTGGGGCTGCGGTGGTCTGCTGCTGTAGTCCAAGAGCCCCTCAATGTATCTCTATGAGGTCATTGTCTCTCCTGTGAATCCTTAAAAGGTAAAGGTTCTGTAGTCATGTCTGATTATTACTTTCTTTTTGCCAGGTGAATTTTTGTCTGTTGGCCTCTTTAACATCCTTCAGATTTAGTTACTCCTGACAGTCCAGTCTTGGTGAGGGGCTCTAAAGCTCTTTGTTCTGTGAGTATACACTTTTAAAATGAACCATGGCACTCCAATTTACTGACGTCAGCGAAGTGGCTTTTCAAAAACCCAGTTAGCAAACACATAATTTCTGGGTCTTCCAAGTATAACACATAGCAAATCTAAAATGTAAAATTAGATATATAACTCCATATATAACTCCATGGCCACTTCATTAGGTAGACATTAGGTACAAGTCTTCCTAATAAAGTGGCCAGGAATTGTTTTTTTGGTTTCAGCTAAAGTAAAATGAATGTAGGTAATCCCGACCTGTAGTGACCCCTGATGTCATGAGGGTATAATGGCAGGATAAGTGGACTCCCCAGGGCTGCTCTCTTTGCTGTGGAAGGACTATCACTTTACTAAACAAACACAGTGTCAGCTACAATCTGTGCAAGATTGACGCAAACGTGGCAGCATGTTTGTGTAGTTCAAAGTTGTAGCCAAGGCTGCTGCTGCCGCTGCCACTACTACTGCAAATAAAAAATACAGTTTTGCAGCAGTAAAAATGGAATGTGTTTTTTTAAGAATAACATAAGGTAAGCTCTAAACTGATGTCAAGTGATTTTGTTACACTTTAGAGCCTTTAGTATTGGTGGGTATCGGTGGGTATCGGTGGGTATTGGTGGGTATCGGTGGGTATCGGTGGGTATCGGTGGGTATTGGTGGGTATCGGTGGGTATCGGTGGGTATTGGTGGGTATCGGTGGGTATCGGTGGGTATCGGTGGGTATTGGTGGGTATTGGTGGGTATCGGTGGGTATCGGTGGGTATTGGTGGGTATCGGTGGGTATCGGTGGGTATCGGTCGATCCACAAAGCCCAGATATTGGGATCGGTGAGAATGTAAAAATGCTTCAAAATTAGTTGCAAACACATACATTTTCATCTACGCAAGTGGTCTCTTGTTAGTAACAGAAAAGATTAACAACATCATTTATGCACTCCACAGAGAGGCCTGAGGAACACCTTGTACACCCCATTGACACTAACCTGTCACTGAGGCCTGAATAGTGAGCTCGGGTAATGCTGAGGTTACCTGCTATGCTGCAGTCTAAAGTGTTTGAGCAACATGAGAGAGGCCTATACAGTATACTCTCTGAGAGGATCCCCTTGTGTTGCCCTGTGCTGGAATGTGTCCCACTACAGGATAAAAACTGTGATAGCATCAGTCCTACACCGGACCTTACACCCCTCACTCACCACTGACTCACCAAAAGCATGTCACTTTTATGAGCAACAGGCTTATAACACCACAGCAATGCATACAGACAAAAACAATAAAAACACTAAGCATTGATTGATACCCCTAGCTAATAAACAATAGCCTGTTGACCCAGACGTTTATCTCAATGTGAATTAAGCTGGTTTAAATAATAATGCATTGGAATTATATAGAGCATTTCTAGATATCCAAAGCACTTTACATTGCATTATTCATTCACTCTCCACACCCAGTGGTGTTAAGCCACTATTTTAGCCACAGCTGCCCGCGGCTCACTAACAGAGATGTGCCTACCATTTGGTGCCAACGACCACTATGCTATTGTTGCCCCACAGTTAAGAACACTCCTTTGCTAAGCTAACATGAGCCTGTGCCAGTTCACTTCAGGTCACTAGGGTGAAAGAGTCAGCTGTAACCAGACACTGTCATAACACTAAAGCTTTATTACTGATGGTTTCTTCACTGACCCCACTACAGAGGTGTAAACTACATAATCCTTTTAAATGAGCCATAACAGGGGCTTCCCTTGTGGCAGTGTCCCGGGCTGACCTCTCTGAATGGGATACACCATGACCATAAAGTGCCCCGTCATGTTTACCACAAACATATTCAGACCAGTACTTCAGAAGGGTCCAATTACTGTGTTATTAACTTTTAAATGTTTAAATATTATTCTTGTGAAAAGGAAATGAGTATATTTTTGGTAGGAGAGGTCAATGTTATAAGCTCAGTGTGGTTCAAAATGCAGAAGTAAAAATGAATGTACTTCTTTCTCAATGAATTGCTATCACAAGACCCATGTGTCATAAATAACTACTATAGTGAACACACCTTACCACAGAGGCTAAAATGCTATTCAATATTACCGTAGTTACCATACATTGCATTTTGAGAACATGCAATGTGTACCTAATAAGGTGTACAGTTAGTCTATGTACTCTGCTCTATAGTACAGTACAGTATAGTAGTATGGTATTTCGTGTGTGTGAAGTTCTGCCCCTCGCCCCTCCAGACCAGACACTGCCATGAAGCTGTCAGTTCTTGGCTGTGCTCCTGGGACTCGCTTTAGCTCAGATTTACCTCTCGTCTTCTCTCAACACATGGAGTCAAGATGGCTCCACCTGCTCACATCAAATCTGTCTTTGAAAAATAACACCTTTTCATCTGGACTTCAACACTTTTTTTTTTTTTACTTTTTTGAATACCGTCCTGAGGCTTCTTAGATGTCTATAACTGTAAACCATAATGCTTTCCATACACTTCCACGAAACACAATTCAAGACATTTTCTAGCAATGTACAGTTTATTTGGCAAACAGCAAGGTACTTTCACAGATATTCTAATGTATAAGTTTGTTCAAGTACAACACCAGAGATGCACTATTGCTGTGTCTGTGCTTGTTGTCTTATATAGTGCTTTTCTAGACACTCAAAGATGCTTTACAATTTCATGCATTATTCATTCACTCCTCAGTCATACTCACACAACAACAGTATGTGCTCAGGCAGGGATTTGAACCGGCTACCCTCTAGACTAGACTAAAATTGTATTAGTCTAATTAGTTGAATTCATCTTTGCATTAACCCTTTCTTGATGCGTCTTGTTCCTGAATCAATTTTATGTCACTTGTTTGTGTTACACTCCAGGGGTTCATACAGGTGCTTGAAATCCTTAAAAATGCTTGAAATTGAATTGCGCATTTTCAAGGTTTGAAAAGTGCTTGACTTTTTAATGAATTTTTTTACAATTTATATCACAACAAATGACTAAGGACATCTAAAGTCAGCACCAAGTCCACACTTTGAACACAGAATATAAAAAAAAAAATTAAGGTGTGCAAAATTTTCTTTGGAACTTTCCTGCAATTTATATACCACAGTTGTATTAAATTAGATATTTTTTAGTGTACTTCTATTTAGTGACATACTTCAACCACCAGGGGAGGTAGAGCCACACCCAAAACTCTGCAAATGGTCCAATTGTGTGGTGCTTGAAAAAAACAATATATAACTTAAAAGTGCTTGAATTTCATTAAAAAGTTGTACGAACCCTGACACTCTGATAAGCCCTTTCGTGCATAGTGGTGAGTCAGATCCTAGGGGCAGATGATTACAATCTCTCTGAATGAGGTCTGCATAAGCATTAACGGACAGAAATGGTGAATTCAATTGAAAGTGCATTGCAGTAAGTTGAAAATGTGTTCTGAAATTATTATGACACATGTATACATAAATAGGCTTGCCAAAAAGACTTAAAACTATTTAAATAGTGTGGTGGTTGCAGATATGGAAAGAATAAATCACAGAAGATTAAAAAAAAAAGAAAAAAAATCATTTTCATTAAACGCTAAACGTTAGTTAGTGGTAGAAGGCAGTAGTTAGTAGTAAAATATTTTTGAAATGTTAAAAAATAAAAACACTTTGACTTATGAAATCTAATCTACAATACAATACAGATGGCCAATGTTGTGCAAAAAGGGTAACAGTCAGAAAAAGAAAAGCCAATTTGAAAAAGACGAATTCGATTTTTTTTTACTACATTTTATCCCTATTTATGGATTAAAAATAAAAAAAAATAAAAATATATATACCAGTCAATATACGTTCATACCCTCACCTATGGTCATGAGCTTTGGGTAATGACTGAAAGGACTAGATCGTGGTACAAGCGGTCGAAATGAGTGTCCTCCGCAGGGTGGCTGGGCACTCCCTTAGAGATAGGGTGAGAAGCTCGGTCACTCGGGAGGAGCTCAGAGTAGAGCCGCTGCTCCTTCACATCGAGAGGAGCCAGCTGAGGTAGCTCGGGCATCTTTTTCAGATGCCAGCATGTCCCACCGGGAGGAGACCCCGGGGAAGACCTAGGATATGCTGGAGGGATTATATTTCTCAGCTGGCCTGGGAACGCCTTCGAGTCTCCCCCGGAGGAATTGTAGGAAGTGTCTGGGGAGAGGGATGTCTGGGCATATCTGCTTAGACTGCAGCCTCCGTGACCCGGATAAGCGGAAGAAGATGGGTGGAGGTATTTATATGAGGATTTGTTGTTTTTTCTTTCCTTTATGTAAAAACCTATACAAGACATGTTTACAAAATAACATATCAGTATTGGTAATTGGTGCATCACTAATCAAGACTAAACCAGATTCACTTGGGAGTCAGGCCAGAGACTAACCCCAGCGAACAGAGGCTCAGTGAAGGTGGAGCTGAAGGTGTAAATGTGGAACAGTTTACCACCAGAGAGGACCTCATAAAACGACAGAGATCCAGCCTCAGAGTCCAGGAACACAGCCACTCTACCCGAGGGCACACCCACTGCACCTGAGAGCACGCCCATTCCCTCTGAGAACGAAGGGAGCGACGGGTGATGCACTTCTGTTTGTTTGTGGTTGTGATGGACAGCGTAATATCTATTAGTGATCCTCAGACTCCAAGACTGATCATTGTCTCCAAAGCTACAGGTGAAACTGTCTCCTCTTCGTCTGATTCCTCTGTAACTCACTGCTAATTCAACCATCTGACCACTCCAGTCCACTTCCCAGTAGCAGCTTCCAGTAAGACCAGTGGAACTCAGGACCTGCGGACGGTGACTGAACCTGTCCAGATGGTCTGCATACTGCTGATCATTCGCCCAGGTCACTTTCTGGTTGTTCTCAGACAGTTGGAGAAATCTGTGGGCTGTGTTAGGGTCCAGAGTGAGTTTACGGAAATCTGATGAACACAAAGGCAACATAATTATGTTCCGACCCAATTAAAGAACAAAGTACAAATGAGAGCGTGTCTCCACTTGTCCCGTATATTAATTTATTGGATTTTTTTATTCGTTCATGAAAATGTAAGCACATTTATTCAGTTTTCATCCATGTCAATTACTTTTTTCGAACGAAAACCATGACAAAAACTATTCATCAACGAAAACACTGATCTGGTGCAATGGAATTTGAACAGTATTTTAGTGTTTATTTTGCTGTTTATTATGCTGTTTATTATGCTGTCTGTAGCTAAATTACTTTCACTTTCGAGAGCACGTCCTACAGCTGCAACACTTATAAATATTTTAAAAGCTCAAGCTGCACTGCACATTGTATAGAGTCCCACTAAATAAACTAAACTTTATTGTTAAGATGAAATCTTCCATGATGTTCCTTTAAATAAACTTACACTTCCTCAGTCCTGGAATCATCCATTGTTCTCCTGAAGGCTCCAACCTGAAAAACATACAGCAGTGTCACATGTCACTCTACATCAGTACAAATGGACTGTCTGGGCTAAAAAGTGTTTGTAGTCTTGGAAGGAAAACAAGTCATAGGTGAAAGTCCTGAACAAGGGTCCTCACCTAAGAGTGTCCAGGAGATAGTTGGGGTCCTCCCGTAGAGCGGTCAAGCGCTCTCCTGCCGAGGGTCCTAGATGGTTGTAGCTCAGGTCTAACTCTCTCAGATGGGATTTGATGGAGCTGAGAGCTGAGGTCAGAAAAACCCCACTTTTCTCTGTGATCAGACATCCTGACAGCCTAAAGACACACACCATTACACACCAATATGGGACAAAATGCACACAGCAGTCCAGCGCAGGACGGGTCTCACCTGAGGGTCTCCAGTCGGCAGGGGGTGCTCTTTAGTCCATCACACAGCAGCTTCACTCCTGAGTCCTGGAGGGGGTTGTTACTGAGATCTAGATGTGTTAGACTGGAGGAGCTGAGGACTGAGGACAGTGGACCACAGCTGCTCTGGGACAGGTGACAACAGGACAGACTAAAGAGAGAGTGGGATATTAGTAGCAAGAATTAGTACAGTGACCTTTATTGAATAAAGACTCACATGGCTTTGGTGGAGGCTTTGATGACTGACAGAAGCCCCAGGAGAGCATGCTCTGAACAACTATATTTCCTCAGGTCAAACCTTTCCAGGTCAGTGTCTGAGGACAGTAAGATGAAGGCCAGAGCCGACCATTGAGCAGGAGACACGTGTCTGTCAGATAGACGACCTTGTCTCATGTACCTCTGTATCTCCTCAACCAGACATTGGTTGTTCAGTTCGTTCAGACAGTGGAACAGGTTCATGCTTCTCTCTGCAGACAGACCCTTGTTAATGGTCTCCTTGATGTACTCTGCTGTCTCCTGATTGATCAGTGAGCTACTTCCTGGCTGAGTCAGCAGACCTCGTAGCAGGCTTTGATTGGTTGGCAGAGACAGACCCAGGAGGAAGCGCAGGAACAGATCAAGGTGTCCATTTAAACTCTGTAAAGCCTTGTCCACAGCAGACTCATAGAAGGCCGCCTCAGAAGCATTACGCTCATTGCTCTGTTGTGTGGACAGCAGGTTGACTCCAGAGTTGAAGAAGATGAGATGAACGTGAAGAGCAGCCAGAAACTCCTGGACACTCAGATGGATGAAGCAGTAGACCTTGTCCTGGTATAGGCCTGGCTCCTCTCTAAAGACCTGTGTGAACACTCCAGAGTATACTGAGGCCGTGTTGGGCTCTAGGCCACAGTCTCTCAGGTCTGACTCATAGAAAATTAGGTTTCCTTTCTGCAGCTGCTCAAAGGCCAGTTTTCCCAGCGACTCCACCATCTTCCTGGTGTCTGATGTCCAGGGAGGATCCGTCTCAGAGTGCCCATCATACTTGAGGCTCTTCACTTTGGCCTGGACCACAAGAAAGTGGATGTACATCTGGGTCAAGGACTTTGGAAACTTTTGTTTCTCTGCTTTTAGAACATTCTCTAGTACTGTGGTTGTTAGCCAACAGAAGACTGGTATCTGGCACATGATGTGGAGGCTGCGGGATGTCTTGATGTGTGAGACGATGGCTGTAGCCTGCTGCTGGTCTCTGAACCTCTTCCTGAAGTACTGCTCCTTCTGTGGGTCAGTGAACCCTTGCACCTCTGTCACCATGGATACGAAATCAGCCGGGATCTGATTGGCCGCTGCAGGTCGTGAGGTTATCCAGAGGCGAGCAGAGGGAAGCAGGGTCCCCCTGATGAGGTTTACCAGCAGCACATCTACTGAGGCAGACTCTGTGGTCTCAGTCAGGACCCGGGTTTGGGTGAAGTCCAGAGGAAATCTGCACTCGTCCATACCGTCAAAGATGAAGGCCACCTGGAGGTCTTGAGAGCTCCAGAGTCCTGCAGATTGACTGAAGAAGTGGTGCAGCAGTCCCTCCAGGCTGAACTGTCTGTCTCGGAGCACATTGAGCTCTCTGAAAGTGAACGGGAACAGCAGATGGATATCCTGGTTTGCTTTGCCTTCAGCCCAGTCCAGAATGAACTTCTGAGTCAGCACTGTTTTCCCGATTCCGGCCACGCCCTTCGTCAGCACTGTTCTGATTGATTCCTGTGCCTCTATCAGCTCAGATCTGATTAGTCCCTGTCCCTCTGTCAGCTCCGTTCTGATTAGTCCCTGTCCCTCTGTCAGCTCTGTTCTGATTGGTCCTTGTCCCTCTGTCAGCACTGTTCTGATTGGTCCGTGTCTGTGTGTGGGGCCTTTAAAGATGTCTTCACATGTGATGGTTTCTGATACAGCTAGTTTATTGATGGTGGTGTCAATTTGTCTGACCTCATGTTCCTGGTTGACTTCTGCGACCCCTCTCTCTGTGATATAGAGCTCTGTGTAGATCTGGTTCAGAAGGGAGGGGTTTCCAACTTTAGCGATGCCCTCAAACACATTGCTGAACCTCAGCTGCAGATAAGTCTTCAGTTTATGCCTAACAATGGAATAACTTCCTAAAAACAGAAATGAAAGATGAGTCCGGACTAAACCAGGTCTAGATCTAGTCTTTAGAAAGAGGTCTTACTGTTCTGCAGACGCTCAGCCAGCTGCTCCTGATCCATCCTCTTAAGAAAGTCCATGGTGATCTTCCAAAAAGCCTGTCTGCTCGGTTCTGTATCTTCCTCAATCTCTATGCATTCTGGGTAATCAGATGCTAGAACTCTGTGGAAACGCTGTAGCTCATCTTTCATAAAATTCAGGTGGTATTCCTCCAGACGCTGGAACAGAAAGAACCAAAGGCTCAGTCACACCATGGCCTGGACTGAGCAGAGTTGCTAGAGCAGGTAATCAGGTAACCTTAAAGATATCATTCAGAGTCTGAGGATGTCCACTGGGGTCATCTGTGGTTAACCTCACTCTGTGAAGAGGAAACAGAGTTAACATTCACAGAGTGGGCTACATCCAAGGACAAATGGAATGCACCATAAACGACTACACAATCTCCACTAACCTTTTAAAGTCATTACCACAGTCTTTGGAGTTGGCACTCCACACAGACTCACAGCTGGGACCTGGAGTTTCTAACCTTCTGAAAAATAGTGGGAGTGAATTTAAACATAGAGGAGGATAACATAACAAAAACCAGGTAAATATTACCTTGTAAATATAATACAAACCTTTTAAACATTTTGTGCTCATTATCACAGTCTTTGGGACAGTGGCTCCCCACCGACACACAGCTAGGAGCAAGGTCAGGCGGATCCATCTGGTTTGAGCACATACATAGCAGTTCAGAGTTTTACTTACAGTACACTGTCCACTACCGTAGAGAGGCACCGACCCGGCTTTTTCAGTCCCGATACTGATCCCGACTGTGGATCGACCAATACCCGATATCCACCAATACTAATGCAAAAACTAATGGCATAGACTAGACTTTCCTAACTTTCTAATATCAGATATAATAGACCTGAAATATAATATAACTAAGATCATATGACCTCCAAAGGATCTAACCTTTGTAATTTGTGAGTTACAATGTAATATGATGTAAATTGCCACATTATTTATCCACTCATATTCAGGATAAAGTATAATATATTATATTGGCTCCAGTATTGGTCTCATTTACTGATCCACTGATCCCTAGTGTACAGTATAGAATGCAAATAGAATTGGCCTAAAGCAGATCTAAACCAGGACTAAACCAAGTCAAAACAAGGATTAAATTAAAAAAAAAAGATCAAAAAGATGAAAATCAGAACTAAACCACTCTTAACGTTTTCACTGGTTGTTACTGTAAAGAACAATAGGTTTCAGAATAGCATACTACATCACAATTTATAATCCTGTAGTGTTACTATAGTTAATCTGCAGATATTGTGGCGTGATTGGTAGAAACTAACCCACAATTAGAAGAGGAACTAACCTTTAGTTCCTGTTTGGTTAAACAAAAACCATAAAAAGGTAGTAACTCTGTAAAATTCTGTCTTAAGAGTAGAAAGGTTTGATGAACAGGTAGAGGGCGAGGTCCTCAGGACGAGTCATGTGCTGCGCGACAATATTCCTCTGTGGCAATGCTGCACTGAAAACACGTCCGGACACGCACAGTGCGTACGAGGAAAATACGCGTGTGTTATTATTAATAGGCCTCATTATGATGCTGTATTATGTAGGCCTACACTATACAGTGTCATACAGCTCCGCTTATCGCACACGTTAACTAGACTTATCTCTGTCGATCCTGTCTGAAAAGTGACACAATCTGAAACAGTCGGTCGCTCCTGAAGTCCTGTGTAGTCCTAACCTAGTCTAGGTTTAGAACCGAGTTAACTATGTTTTTACTCTCGAGTTAGACCTGGTGCGAAATAATAGCCTAAAGTAGAGTTTTACCTGGCTGCGCAGAAATACGCTGAACTTCTTTATGGATACGTCACCAAGACTACTTACGTCTTCTTCACTTTCACTTTTGAAGGAAGTGAGCCTGAGACACACCCCCTCGTTCAAAGTTAAAAGAGCGGTTCTAAACAATGACGTCAGTTTTCATGTTTATGTTCATATGAAATAATAACTGGCATATTTAGCTACTAAACATCAACATTTCGATTTATGTAGCTTGTGTTTTAACAGGAAGGGGGCGTGTGTGCTTTGAAGGCGCGCTCAGCCCTACTCAGTCAGACTCGAGGTGTGGGGGATTTCAAACTTCTCATCAATCATAGGTGAACTATTAGTAGCTGTTCAAAGGCACCACTGTCACAGAGAGAATAATGTGCTTTGTAGAAGTGAGAGTGAGTTTTGCTGCGTTACTCCAGCCACTGACAAACAGTGGTTTTCCAAGCAGCCCAGATTTGGTACGTTCTAAATAACATGGAAAATTAATTAGGGTACTTTACACTGTAACTCAAAAATCCTTTGATTCTGGTAGCTTGTAACAAACCTATAATGTAATAATAATGTCATTTTTTAAACATTCTGTCTCTGTAATCCTTTAGCTTTTCTTATTAACAGACCAGTGTTTTAGTGTTGTTCCTTGACATGTTTCGACTCCTGCTGTAGTCTTCCTCAGAAGTTGTGATGTTGCCGTGACGTGTCTTGTAGTTGATTTATACAGGTTTTGGAGCGATTCTCCTGCTGTCTGAAGAAGTAGGAGAACAGCGCTGTAAACATCCCAGATGTGGGACAATAAATGTGCCCCATTGTCTCGACTTACTGTCATATGACAAGAAAAGATTGTTACATTAATGGAAGACCAAATGAATGTCTTTGGATTACTCAGTATCGGTTGATATCGGGTATTGACATAACCATAAAGCCTAGGTATCTCTACCAGGACTGAGAAAGTCTAGATTAGATTATCCCATTTGAAATTAGGGCTACTATAGCCTCTATATCATCTCAAACCAGTCTAGCCATTCTTCACTAACTTCTAACATAATCATGGCATTTTCACGACAACCATTACCTAGATGTCCAGTAAACTTTTATACTATTTACATAGTTATTTGAGTTAATGGTGCTGTGCTGTGCTTGATGCAGTGTGATGCACAAGTACAGTATGTTGTGTGTGTGTGTGTGTGTGTCCATGTAAGTTCTTGACCATTGCTTGTCTTACCTTGGTCTCAATAGTCAGTAGGGCATATCTTACCTGAGGAATGCCTGTCTGTGTATGTGTGTAGAGCGGAAGAATGCAGGTTTTCTTTCATGGCGCTATCACCGCAGCTCAGTGGAGTGTGACTGGAGCCTGTGGGAGCTGAAGTATGCTGTGGACAGAGGCACAGAGTGATGGGACTGGCAGAGGGGCAGGCAGGTGGCAGCCAGCTCTGCAAAAAACTACAAAGACAGGGCTGTATGTGCACAGTCATTACAGTCACAGGCCTCTTCTACACTAACTCTGAGGTCTGGACCTGCAGGATGTGTCTAGACGGGAAATGTATGCTAGTTTATCCTGTAGGATCCACTGTAATCTGGTGTGTTGTGAAGGTAGAACAAAGGTGTTTGGAACATACCAACCATAATGCAATCGTTCAATACCTTTATTAATAATGCCTAAGTTGGAATTTGGAAATTTACTTACTGTTGCATGGTTTTGCTTTACAGCAGAATATGTGTTTTTTCTCCAAATTCAGCCCACAGAGCAATTTTTTCTCTCAATTGTGTTTTTACTGCATGTAACTCTACATAATCCAACTAAAAGAAAGAATTCATTGTGTAACTAGATATCTTTACACTTCACTGTGTGGTTATAATATAGAGGGACACAAAAACTGCCAGAACATATGTGGCAAACAGATACAACTGAAGGATGAAGCCAAATTGATCCTCTGCATTGTTTTTTGTCAGTGTGGCTGGCCCTCAGTGGAAAAAATGGATGGATGTTTCTATAAACCTCAACAGTTACGTGCATACTGACCAAGATCCTGGCTCAAAATCTGGAGAAAAATAAGTGCTGCTCAGTGATTGACAGCAGCATTGAAGTAATAAGTCAAATGAAGAGAACAGAATTACTTTAAAAAGTAAAGTCTATCTAAACATTATCCTTAACTTAACTTTCCATCCTGTCAGACCAATCAAGTAAAGAGATCATATGGCCAATTTCCAACTGGCATACAATCCTGTTAGTTGAATTATGACGGCAGTGTATGTAGTGTCTGAAGAAGTAGGAGAACAGCGCTGTCAACATCCCAGATGTGGGACAATAAATGTGCCCCATTGTCTCGACTTACTGTCATATGACAAGAAAAGCTTGTTACATTAATGGAAGACCAAATGTCTTTGAATGAATGGCATACAATCCTGTTAGTTGAATTATGACGGCAGTGTATGTAGTGGAACATGTGGTACATTTATTAAACAGCTACAGACAACAGTACATATCTAGTGATTGTTGTTGCATGTGTTTCCTTTCTCCACGGCCC
This sequence comes from Philypnodon macrostomus, assembly GCA_036025475.1. Lineage (NCBI taxonomy): Eukaryota > Metazoa > Chordata > Actinopteri > Gobiiformes > Eleotridae > Philypnodon > Philypnodon macrostomus. The sequence goes on from JAVQKC010120459.1 coordinate 12,938, forward strand.
TCCTTCACTGACAGAAGACTTTCTTTAGTGCTGACGAGCTCCTCTGAGACCTGTAACTACAGTTCAACAGAGGGGTCAGGAGGGGGGGCTATAAGGTCATGAGATTCAGGCACTGTATCTACAAGGTGAAGAGAGGAGTCAATACGTGTCATTAGTAGTGGTTTTCAAATCGGCAAAACAAAATAGGTGTTGTTTTTGATTCGATATGAGGTTTACTTCTCCAATCAGGCATATTATTATTTCTGGCACTAACCCTTAAGCGTGTCCACTTCTCTGGCTTCTTACCTATGTCTTGTTACACCTGTTATGTTATGTACAGTTGGTGTGTGGCTAAGAAATACACTTACAGAAAAGGCAGGTCTTTTTTTAGCTGCCCCCTTTCTTCAGAGGTCACCAGTGGGACACATTGTGACTGCTCAGACTTTTGGGCATTCTGTAGGACAGGTGACTCAAACCCCTAACCTCCCATCAGAGAGCATTTGCCATTTTAAGCAATACTTATATTTTTTTTCTGCAGAAGCAATGGATTTGTTACAACACATCTCCCAGACTGAAGTGCGTACCAGCAATGTCTCTTTGGTCATAGACGATCAGGGCTGTTCAACCATGGAAATAAACTCCTACGGATATCTGCTGATGCCCACAAATCAAGTGTTTGGTTCACGGTAATAGCGCCATCTTGTTGCAAGTATTTTGAGACATTGAAACTTTTAAAACATAGTCCTACTCTAAACAGAGGCATTATCATTAAGGATTTTTAATGCCAGTTTAGCTACTTATGTGACAATGTCATAGATGCATACATACTCCTACCACTTTTTGTGTATTGGTTCATTTAATTTTTTTATAATATATTTGACATTTTGAATTCTTTTCCCTAGGTTTTGTGCTGAGTTCAGTTTGCTGTTGGAGCTCCGCAGTTCTCAGTTGGAGGAGAGCAGTATTCTGACCGTGTTAAACTCAGATCACCACCACCACCTGCAGCTACGCCTCGGGCCCCGCTCACTCACTTTCATCTACACACAACACAGACAATATGAGTATGTCCTATCCATATAATATTATTATTAGATATTGCTGGTGTCTTCTTGATCATGTAGACATCCTTATGTTTGTTTCTGTGTTTAGCTGTTTCCAATAATGTTGGCACATTTAAGTACTCTACAACTGTACCGTAAGTTACAGTAAATGTTAGCTAAAAATTAGGCCATCATCAATCAGATAAAGTAATTTTGACTTTGATGATTTGCTATACAACTTACATAGTCATTCGGTTGTCAGTGAATTTTATTATTGTCATAACAAAAGTGATTTATTACATGTTGAGGAATTCTTTTAGGAGTCTGTTGCTTGCTTTAGTTTTTGAAGCAAATGTTTTACAGTGTACAGTTAATATGTTTTATTCATGATTCAGTGTATAGTTTTTTCTCTCTCCTTCAGGTTCTCAGTAGTTCCTCTTTGGGACAGTCAATGGCACCATGTCTCTTTGGGGGTGTCCCCTCTTTGGCTGGAGGTCTATGTGGACTGTGTTCTGGTGGAGGGGCTGAACTGGGCCTATCCCTGGCAGGACATATCCACAGACGGACTAATGATTGTTGGAGGCAGCTTAGAGAGCTTTGAGTCGTCATTTGAGGTACAAAAGTATCTATGCGGCATCATCATGCTGTCATTGATTGGTCCACACCCCTGGCTATTACAAAGATATTATTGCAATCTCCATATCATAAAAATCTAAGTATATATATATATATGACACCATGGTCTTTCATTGACAGATTTACACTGATACAATTATTTTTCTTATTAGAATTAATTTAAATTAAAATATGTTGTTATAGGTATTTATTTATAGGTAAATATATATATAAAAAAACAATCTTTAGTCATGATGACCTTGATTTAGTCCTATTTAGACCTTTTTTTATTTTGAAGTTATTTTAACTGGTAAATAAAGGAACTATAACATGCATAAAGATATCATATTCAGCATGATTATTGAATATCCAATTTCACAAATCATGCAGCCCTACTTGCTACCAACACTGTGTCAACATGTGTCTGTTTAGCTTACGCATAGAAGCGTAAAATAGTGAATGAGTTCAAACCATGTATCAAGCTGTCAAAATAGCTACAAAGTAGGGGTGGGCGATATGGTAAAAGATTCAACGTTCAGATCATCATAACTTAATATTACAATTCAATTTTCTATCTCTATATTGCCCACCCCTATACTGCAAAGTCATTTTTATTTAATATGGTAAGGGTAAGCGTTTCTTCAAACAACAATGCAGAGGTTCAATGACCCCTTGAGCTCAGCAAAGAAAAAGAATGCTTTGATTTGTGTGCTTGTGTGGACAGCAGTATTGATAATACATTTGTACTTTCATTTTCTTTGACATCCTAAGAGTGTGTGTAAAGGTTTGAGAAAAGATGGTCTCATTCCTTTGTGTAGTTTACCTGTGAACTTTGACCTCACAGTAACTCATTTTGTTCCTGGTGTCTGCAGGGTGAGGTCAGACAAATGACCTTTGTGATGGGCAATGCAGATGCTGCCAGACACCACTGTACTGACCATCCTCCTGCCTGCAATCGTGCCAACTCCAAAACAACATGGGTAATAATATTTCTATGTTTAACCTTACTTATAGAAAGTGATGAGGAAGTGATGAGGAAGTGATGAGGACGTGATGAGGAAGTGATGAGGAAGTGATGAGGACGTGATGAGGAAGTGATGAGGACGTGATGAGGACGTGATGAGGATGTGATGAGGACGTGATGAGGAAGTGATGAGGACGTGATGAGGATGTGATGAGGAAGTGATGAAAAAGTGTGGCTATGCTTGCGTACACATTAGCTCTGGCGCTAACGAGTTGAAAACACTGAAGTGAGTATCTGAAATACTGTGTCTGTGAAGAGGGAAAGGAGAACTAGATGTTCTTGAGGGATTTTTTTGTCACATTCAGAGATGCTAAAGTTAATTGTGATTAGCATCAATGCTAATGGCACTAATAGTGTAACAGTAGTTTTTATTATGTTCAAAGCTGCTTTATTGTTGAGACAGTAGTTTTTTGTAATGCATTTAACAAAACATTAAAGTAAACTCAGTTATAATATTGATTTTTACTGTGTTTTTATATATTGATTATTTTTTTTAGAAAAGGCCTTATTTACAATGTAGGATCTTGTAAAGTGATTTGAAATTAATGAATGTCAGCTGTATAATAAAATGGTCGCTCCTAAATGAATTTACTAGATCTGTTTTTGTTGTAGAACGGTCGTGCAGACGTCTGGCCTCATGATGGCCCTGAAGTGTTGTCAGGTGAAGGGCTACGTCTGGTGAGTCAGTAATCACACACATTACTTTAGACCAGTGAACTGTACTGTGTGTGGTAATGGCTCATATGGGAATAACTCAGATGTTTGCTTATGTCAAGTTTAGTAAAATATAGTTTGGTAGGAGACGGAGTAGGTGAACAGAATGCATACATCGGAGAATGTTATACTGGTGTTTTTGTGGAAGAAATACACTGATACAGAGTCAAGATCAACCAGCATCATGCTTGTATCATGCTTGTATCTCAACAACAATGAAACAGTTAAAATAAATAAATAAATATTGGCTAAAGGGTATATACAGTGAAGAAAACAAGTATTTGAACACCTTGCTATTTTGCTATTTCTCCCACTTAGAAGTCATGAAGGGGTCTGAAATTTTCATCGTAGGTGCATGTCCACTGTGAGAGAGATA
>JAVQKC010120518.1:0-28392 GCA_036025475.1 Philypnodon macrostomus
AAAGCGTCTTTGAGTGTTGAGAAAAACACTATATAAAAATGATGCCTTTGTTATTATTATTATTATTATTATTATTATTATTATTATTATTATTATCTACTGTGTTGTGTTAACTATTGTTATAAACTACCCATTCAAGCCTATTACATTACATGCTATTAGTTTTCTACAGGTTTCTGAACATGTATGTTCTATGTAATAAATGTAATTATGAATTTTGTATACAGCAATCTACCCACTTCATATTCATTTAGTGCAAAAGAAAAAAAGTCATAACTGGAGCTTGTATATTGCACTTTTGCATCCACTCACAATGAATTACTATGGTCTATGTTTATTCTTAATGTAATGTTTCTTAAGTTTGGTCTTTGATTTGTATGAATAGTTTTGCCATTCTTTGTGTTTCTAAATGTTTGCACTTCACATTCTGATGCATTTTAACATTGGAATGACTATTTTATTTGCTGTTGCTCTTCGTAATTTATTGTAACTCGCTCCTCGGGCCAATCATATAATATGCATGTCATAAGCCAGCCTTCCATTTTTCCATGTATGTTGGCCCAGTGTAAAAAGTTCACAGCCCAATAAAGTCCATTCAACCAGAAGGCCATTGGTAATATCCATTTTCAAAATTCTCTTCGCATTTACATGTCTGGCTAAGTATACAGATTCGTTGTGGCTTTTTGTCATGCTTATACAGTACATGACCTGGGGGGCCATTGTCAAATTGCAGTGACCCATGCAGACAATGCGCACAGAGGAGTTGCATTATCAAGGGAGGGGGGGAACATAATGGTAGTGGAAGAATGTTGTATGCCTTTAAAGTTGCTGTTTATCTGTTGGACAGTGGATTGGAGAGGCGCCCGCAGACATTGAGAGGCGAGCAGGAAAAGCAGGTCACAAGTCACGGCCACTGAGAACCGCTGTGCTATAGAGTCCCACTGACAGGAGGGAGAGCAGAGGGAGAGCAGAGGGAGAGCAGAGGGAGAGCAGAGGCATGTGGTACAAGGCCAGAGTTTGGGAGAGAAGAATGGATACACATGAAAGTTATCCTTGAACACAGCATTCCAAGGAACATTCAATTTTTATTGGAATTGTATAATTGAATTAAGAACCAAATAGGCCTATATAGCTTTGTATATAACAATGATTCATTTTGTTTAGGGTTTACTTTACCCTGACAAAATGGTCCTGATTTGACATGAGCATATTTGTTGACAGCAAAACCATTGATGCAAAAACATATCACATATGAGATTTTAATTACAATGTATTGATGTATTACTTCATTACTGGAAACTTAGTAGAGGGAGGTCAATGATTTCCTCTTCTCTGTGCCCAGGGAGAACAAACTGAGCACTGCTGATGAAGAAGCACATTCACATATCCTTATGAGAGTTCTTGAAAACACTTAAACTGAGATACCAATATACGTTGGTAGGAAAATGTTTAGTTTGAAATCAAGTAGTTTAGTGTGTAGTATTTATTTATTTTTATTATAAAAATAAAAATATTGTCCCTTATGTGCATGCATCAAGTGTACAGCAGAGTCCTCATAGTATCTTGTGAATGTATTGAAATAAACCATCCAATATCCCACAAACTTCAGTCATCCAATATCAATTCAACGTATTACAGTACTTTCCTATAATTTCCCAACACTTTTACCGTTTTGTGATTTTTCCCATTTTCAGAGTATTTTGTTGTAAATGTGATATGTGAGCCGAGAGAACGTATTCCCCTGCAGCCCGGCCACTCGTCACACAAAGCCAGGAAATGGACAGCCACTTTGGGCAAATTCAATTGGCCTGTCGTCCACCGCGAAAAAGATTGAATCATGTGGACATTTGGGCTGATTTAATGGTGTTAACATACACAGTGCGCAGCTCCTCGACTTAAGCCGTGCTGCCTTTTCTCTTTATTGAGTTCAGTGTAAAATCAGTCACTTCTCCAGAGTCCATTTGACTGCTACAAATGGATGAACATTAGCTGGGATTTGGAAAGTGATCTATTTTTTTCTTTTCTTTTTTGACTGGTGATGGATTCTTCCTCAAGCACCGTTTTAAAAGTTGAATTTCTTTCTGGCACTATTTTTCTTCAAATGTGTTTAAGGCCAATAAGTGGTATTAGTCTTGGGTAAGTATTGCTGAAATGTATGGCTGATAAATTCCTTGGACCTGATTTGTCTCTTTGTGATGTGAAAGCTATAGCTAGTATTGCCAATAAAGTAGGGCTGTTGATGGGAACTGGAGAGAACTATTTTGTCTAGTGCAGAGAGAAGCAATGAATATACATGTACATATGGAGCTGAAATGATGTGCTATAGTAAATGCTTAAAGAGAGAATTTGACATTTCCAAGATTGCAATTTTGCATAGCTCCTCTCTGCTCCAAAAATAGGATTACCTTGACTTTTCATGATCCAAACAACCACGGATTAGTCAGTCATCCCTGAGACTAACTGGCTATTATCAAGGATGTGCCACCCCTTAGCACTTAATCTTACAGAAATACAGTAGACAATGGCCTGATTTAGAAAAACTCATAGTCATAGTATGGTACAGTTTACCTGATGACACTAAATCTCATTGTAAAAAAACCCATTGGAGAGCGTGCTCAGGGTCCTGCGCTCCCGCCACACAAAGGCAAACTTCTGTACACGTCTAGATTATTATTTTAAGATTTTTTAATTTTATTTTTTAGCTCCTGAGAAGGTCAGCTCCTCAGGATACAGGATTACTACTGTGTAAATAAAACAAAATCCAGGAATGTTTTTGGTGAAGAAATCACATTAGAACACAACAGAAAGCTCAGAAAAGGCCCCTTAAACATAAACTTACCCAGCTGTATTTCATTCAATTGCTCAATGCCCAAAACTCTGGCTATTCTGGCTATAACATCCCAAAACAAGTCTCTCAATCACTTTTTGATGGATACTTCAAGCTCTGTTAAGTTACAATTGATCGGCCTTCCTGGTAATATTTTCTGTTTTCTCATAGTTGGATGTTTCTGTAACTGTTCTCCGAATGATATTAGATTTTAGCAAAGCCACTACTTATACACATATTTTCATTTCAATCTTTCGTGAAATAATAGCTTTGTCACGGCCCATTTGTTTAGTTATAACTCAGAGCATGTTCACCATTTCTTTAATAAAGTAGCCACAGTCCATAAAGAAATTTAATATGCATCTCTATGTGCCACTGTAGGCTAATATAACCCGTATTATTAACCATATCACAGTTATGCCTTTCTACCTGGCAACAACGGGGACAGACAATGATGTCACCCCAGAGTATGACATTCTTTATGGTGGTAAATGTTTTCTGCTGCCAACCTTTCTCCATTGACTGTTGTTATGCATCTTTAGCAGAGGAATTATGGCCTGAGGTGGCTGGGCTCAGAAGAGTGGATCATAAATTGTGTTGTGATTGGAGCTGCGTCTCGTGCTCTGTCTCTGAGCAAACATTGGACGTACACGGTGCTGCATGGGTGTGTTATTACAAGGTTTATTGAGAGAGAATTATTGTTTTATTGTGGTTTCCTGAATAGCTATTTTAACTATATTGTCGTAAAATTGTATCAACTAATGATGGCTGCCAACTATGATCTTTCTGGGTGGAGTCTGTATCTCCTGGCTGTGTTTCTGTGTGTTCTCTCCAGGTACTCCCACTGCCCAAAGACGGTGTTAGGAGAATTGGTCTAAATTAGTGAATGAATGTAATAGTGAATGGTTGTCTGTCGTGAAGAGTCTCTGTGTCTGCCCTGCGACTAAATGGCCATTGTCCAGGGTGTACACCACCTATAGTTGCTGGGTGAGGCTCCAGTCGCCACAGTTGAAAAACTGGATGAAGGAATTTTTTTAAAGAAATTATATAGGAATGAATTATATAAAAAAATGATGAAACGTCTGAACTCTTGATGCAGAACTTATCCCCTAAGAAGGAGATTAAACAGAAAGAAACCTGACTTGAATCAACCATTAGGTTTATATTATATTTGAAGCAGTGAAAATACTGTATGCACTATATTGAGTGAATATTAAGTATTGAGATGCTTCTTCAACTCAGTCCTATGAAGCCTGCTTCCAGGCAGGCAAATGCTATTAACATGTTTAAAACACTGTCATTTCCAAACAATCTGGTAACTTTATAATTGACAGAATATAACTTTACTAAAAAAACTGTCAAGTCTGTAAACAGCAAATGGAATCCAATCAATCTTCTATCATCTATCAATCTAATCATTTATTATTTGATTTATTTTCTCCTTCATAAGGCTCCAGTATGATGTACCACACTGGATAAACACACTATACAATCAAAAGTTATGTTATTGCACACTTTAAATGCACACTGTTTATGTACATCATTTACTGCACGGTTAACATCTGCTGTGGTGTCTCTGCTCATTTAAAAGATACTAAAGAGCTTATTACAGCTACTATACTCATTTTTTAGTGTCTTGTAACGATGTGGTTGCATTTTGAATCAGTTCTTGACACAGTCTAAACTACACTATTCAGACTCCTGTTCAAACTTGTGTGTGTTGTCCTTTCTCTTGATCAAAAAGAAAAACAACATCAGCTCATTTAGATGTTCTCAGAGTAACTGTTTGCTTACCAGTACACAGCAAAAATGTCCTCTTCTTTCTCCCTTCTCTATCCTCATTGAGCGTGGGAGGGCTCAGATCTGGAATCAAGCTTTAGACTTTTCCTGACTTTCCAACAACATCCTCCAATCTGCTGCATCTTCGTCTTTCCTCTGTCTCCTCCTACCTCCCTGCATTATATTCCCGACTACAGCTGTGAGAAAAATGTGATAACCTGCAAACAGAACAAATAACTTTAATATAGGGTTGGGCAATTGTATAAAGACTGAGATCACGATTTTGATTCTATCATGATTTTAGTCGACTTTGTATTGTGTTGTTTTGTGTTGTGTATTTGTATTGTGTTGTTTTGTGTTGTGTTGTTTTGTGTTGTGTATTTGTATTGTGTTTTTTGTGTTGTGTATTTGTATTTTGTTGTTTTGTGTTGTGTATTTGTATTGTGTTGTTTTGTGTATTTGTATTGTGTTGTTTTGTGTTGTGTATTTGTATTGTGTTGTTTTGTGTTGCGTATTTGTATTGTGTTGTTTTTGTCTTACCCAGAAGACTACTGCTATCACTGCCTTCAGAAACAAATTTACTATGCTTTTAATTTAAAATTTCATTAATAGAACACTGGCATTGTTACAGTAAAAATGATGAGCAGAACATAAATTAATGCACTGTATCACAATTCAACTTATATCACAATACATTTTTAGCGCCATATTGCCCACCCCTACATTAATATAGATATATTCATTTTGAGGGATGGATTGTTAAATTGTAAAAGTATTTTTATTTTGTCTTTAGCATAGTGTTCAGGACAGAAACATTAAATATTATATAACCATGTTGCATTTACAATATCAATACATGTTGCCATATTTTGATGGGCAAATAAAAATGACTCATTTGTATTTGTACATCGTTTACATTGGAGGCATGCATGTGTGTTACAAAAAGTGGTGAATCTAAATTGCCTGTGTGTATGAATGACTCAAAGTTGCAACTTAGACCAGGCTAGAGACATGTTTCCACGCACATCTAAAAAGTTCCTTTCTCTCTCCCTACATCAGACCAGCTGACCACCATCCTCAACACTTCACAAGACAAATAATTGAACTCTTGATATCGCTTGATAGACAAAAATTGCCGCTCTCACCGGCACCACTACTACTCCTTCCATCTACTTGCTTTGTTCTCAAGAGTCCCACAACAACAACAAATTGGACAGCCCCCTTTTATTTACCCCCAAATCCTTAGAAAAACACATTTTACCATGATAGCACATAGCATTACTCTCTTTAGATGATTTGATACCATTAGCGCTAGTCTTATGTGCTAGTAATAAAGAAGCCTTGTGATCTTAAAAGAGTGTTTTTATCACGGCTGTTACCTCAAATCAAATAAAAAAAGGGGGGAATCTCATCTTTGGACAATAGGTGGCAGTCTTCTCCCACACAATGACAAGTAGCTGGATCTGAATTGGCAGTGCAAGAGCTAGAGGCAGTTTTGTGGATTTAATTAGACAGAAACAGATACTCACATGTTCATTTCTCAGCTGCCTCCCATCCATTTCTTTGCAGTCTGTTGGAGAAAAAAATGGTGGCAATTGTAAGTTTAACTGTGAAGATGAAGAAGAGGAGTACACACACATTGGTAAGAGTAGGACATAAGGCAAAGTGTCCCGACCCGGTTTGGCACCTCCCGGAAGGCAGCCATTATTACAGCAGGTATACAGAGCTGTCGGGATATGGGACCAACTGTTAAAATACACAAAGAAGAGGGCATGGAGTTTGGAGAACAAAGGAGGAAGTCTGGGTGTCGAGAAATAGTTTGGTTGGTTGCAAAAGTATAATAACAAATGGGAGATGTGCAGTGATATGGGTACTTCTACACTTTTAAACCGAAAAATATATTATTCAATTATATACAGAATTATATTTTGACATTGACATTGAAATTTGCTTTGGTAAGACGGGGGCATGAAAACTACTGTGTCGTTAATGGCAAGTGGGTCTAACTGATTTAATTTACAACATTAGAACAAATACATTATACAACTATTATTCTTTTTAATCATTACAGTACTACAGAATCCTAAAATACTTATGTAATTGCTACTAAAAGGAATCAATTCACATATAATTTATTTACTACTAAAACAACCAAAAGTGTTTACTATAGAATTATTTATTTTTTAAATGTAAATGTAAACTACATGTCAGCGCCTAGGCCAGAGGTGGTCCTTCTTCAAGACCTTCTTCATTTCATCTTCAATATCTCATGTTTAGATTTCACTTGGAGAAAAGTAACAACAGAAAAACCACACTTACTTTTGGGGGATTTTTATGAGTGCTTCTGTTTTTCAGCAAGTTCTTGACTCACACACTACGTCTCCGAGTGGAGTTCTTTCTGGGTACTCTGCCTCCCTCCCAGCATCCAAATACATGTTAGGAGAATAGAGCACACAGTAAAGCAAACTGCAAACTTTGTCACTAATATCTAAATGCCATACTTAAACAAAAATAAATATATATATATATGAGTTTTCTATGTAAATTGAGTAAATGTAACTAGTCCTAGCACACCTATGCTAATTTGTGCTAAAATGAAACCCCACATCTCCCTGTCTTAACCTACTTCTAATCCAGGAGCGAGAGTCACCAGTTGTTCTGCTAGCAGGCTAACACGCATGACAACCGCTAACACCGTGAATAGTGCATGAAAAAAGGGGAGGTATAATTGAATCAGAGCGAGGATGTGACAGCGCCTGTGACAGTAAGGGATACTCTGAGCTGTAGGAACAATATGTAGACCAATGGGTAGCAGGCAAAGTGGCTAGGCCTAGCGCTAACCTTCACATCCATATTAAAAGCAAGGTGTCAGCGCATGCAAATGAGTAAGTACTGTAAAGCTCTGTTAATGAACTCAGCCACACTGCAAAATCTTTATATGTTCACTTTAAAACATCTAGGAAACAATTCAAAATACTTTAAGTGGACGTTCCTATTAGCTTCATCTTAGGCTAACTCAAGCTAGCTGCTAAGATTTCCTGGAGTTGTAGCACTTCAGCCAAAAAAAACTAAAGAAGCAAAAACATAACTCGAACGTCAGGAGAGAGTAGCCTACACTAAAATAAATACATATATATTGAAAATTGCCATGATGTTTAGCCGTGGCGGTGGTGCAGTTGGTAGATGCTCGCCCTTCAACCGGAGGTTCGGTGGTTCGAGTCCCCGCCCGTGCACACGCTGTCAGGCCCTCCGGTGGACCCACCACCCGCGGGAGGTACCATAAAGGGCTGGTGCAATGTGGAGCGGGTGGTGGTCGAAGGCGGGAGTTCCCTGCTTAGACTGCTGCCTCCGCGACCCGGTTTCGGACAAGCGGAAGAAAATGGATGGATGATGTTTAATTAGGTGAAGCAAAAATATTAAGATAGCATTAGGCACCAAACTAGCAATTTTAAGACATAAAAAAAAAAAAAATAATGTAAATTTTACAGTGCGTTAAACTCCTCCAGCCCGACTTAGATAGCTTGCCATAAACCATAAATAGTCCAGTATGGCCGGGTGCCGGGGGGAGAAGCTAGCATCAGGATAGGGAACCTTTTATTGTATTTTATGACAGACAGAGGACGATGGGAGCTGCTCGAGATACGGGCTTTCCCTTTTCCAGATTAATTAAAGAAAGGATCAATTAGCAGCGATGAAAAGCATGGCGGCATGCTGACTAGCTGATAGGCTGATCTAGCCTTGAAATGCAGACCGGTTGGTGTGTTTTATCTCTCCCAAAGTTAATTGCAATTTTTCCAGAGGGAATGACGTGATCGAAATGGCGGGGTGGCATTAGCTGAGCATGAATATAGTATGTTTCTACTGTACCACACTACTCATTCTCAACTAATGTTAGTACCAAATAGTATCAGTAAAACAATACAGTTACAATATTTCTTTTTATAACACTGTTACCTAATTGCATTGTCTGAGTTCTCTTCAACCAGATACAGTAGCCTTTAAGGAAGTAAACCAACATAATTAGAATTGGTTAGTGTTAATAAAGTGGGGCACCAAAGTATCCCACATGGTTTTGTTACTTTTCATACAGTTGCTGTAACAATGACAATTTGGATTTGCCAGATTTTTCCAACCAATTTTTTGACCAGCACCAGGTGGTCTATGTCAACAGTCCATCATGACCACTTGTGGATAAATGGTTGCTTATGAGTCAGTGTCTCTGTATGCCGCCTAAGGCCAATTGTTGCTGATAAAAGCTCTAGTCACAACACCTTTTGAGAATAATGTCATAAGAGAATCATTATTACTGCTAACTAGTGCTGCTATTAGTTCTTCAAGATAAAGTACAAGCTTCCAGTACTACAAATCATGCGTGTTTGTAAATTACAACTAAACTAGCTAAAAACAAAGATTGCTGTCCAGGCCTGAGCTCATAATGTTAGCCCTAGTTCCCCTTCCCGCTCACCTTTATCATGCTAATTGCGAACATGCTTCCTCTGTTCAGCATTGGGTTTTGCTGAGTGGTTAAAAAAAAAAGTCCCGGACTGAGGACGATTTGTCCATGGCTGCCCGATCATGCCAGATACCATGTGCCCATACAATATGGAAACATCAGGGCTACATTTGCATATGAGGACATAGATTTTCATACACCTCCTTAGTGCACGTGGCGGGCTCCTGTGACCTTACGTCGAGAGCACAGAACAAAGATTTGACGGCTTACTCTGGGGAATAAAGTTAATGCCTGAACACAAAAGGAAATGTGAAGTAACATGGAGAGGGGAAGGAAGGGGTGGGGGCGAGATCTAAAACACTGAATTAAAGGCGGTACTCTAAGATTTGTGTTGAGATGGGCTCTGCTGTGCAAGGCTAGTTTAATTTTTTTTAGCATTTATTTTAGGCATATTTTGAGATTCATAAGCTTATGGGGGTGGCAGTGGCTCAAGGGGTAGACCAGGTTTTCCACAATAGGAGGTTTTGATTCTTAATCCAACCAGTCATACTACTGTTGTGTCCTTGGGCAAGACCCTTCATTCACTTTGCCTGAACATATGTGTTTGTGCATTTGCTGTGATGTGTGTTTGGTGGGTGGTCACATTTCTGTCACTCTGCCCCCGGGCACTTGTGGCCACAAAGGTAATTTACCCCACCAGTCTAGCAGAATGCCAAATAAAACCATGCACATTATTAGTATTTAAACTGTATTTGACTTTCCGAGCCAGTCTACTACATTTTTTGTGAGTGAAATCTGCATTTCCTCCCCATTTTACCATGGGGTTTCTTGTCCTTTTTCAACGACACATATGTTAGGACAACTGGCTGTATGATTGATATTAGGATTTTGACTTATTGCCAATGGTCCAGGGTGTACTTTTCCTTAAGCCCATAATTGTTGGGATAGGCTTCAGCCAACCGCAGCCCCTAAGAACTGAAAATACGAATGGTTATTTCACATGGCTAATCTGATCTCCAACATATCCTGTTTTAGAGATGGCAAACTCAAACACTTTCTCTTCTTGACCTGTAATTTTTGCACTACACTTTGCACAAGGACAACAGTTTTCTTATTATCCTACAATGAACAATAATGTTTTGTATTTTGTTTTGCTACCATTTACTTTCTGAACTTAGGTGGCAACTAATTATGGCATGAGAAGGAGTTGAAACTATATATGACTTATCTTTTGTAAGTAGGAAAATACTCATTTACACTGCAATGCCCAAACAGTCCATATTGTTTTGCTCATAACATTCTTTTAGATGTCACTGGAGCCTATCCAAGCAGTGTTAGGTAGCATTGCTGGCATCATTGCTGATGTATTTCTTGCTGCGAGGAAGCAACTCACCCCACAAATGAGTGTCCAAACTGTAACTTTTAATATCTGGAAACTGCTCTGAAAGGATTTTACAATTAAAATGTAAAACAATAAAACAAAGCCTAAGTTGTGATTAGTCCGCCAAAGCAAATTGACCTAAATTTGCTTATTTTTTAAAACTGAAAAGGTAGTAACAATAGCCCTAAATGTACACACAACCTGACTTGCCTAACTCGCTGCGCAGACCGGAGTTGCACTGGTGGTCTCTGGAATGTTAGCATTTGCTTGTTTTTAATAATTTATCCGGTTATTATAACAATATTAGCTAAGATTAAACACACACACACTGCTCATTACCTTGGGAACACAGCCTAGCAGAAGCTCATTTCCTGTTGAGGCAGACGCGCTAACCCCGGCTGACCCGCACACATTCCCATTACCACAGGCCCATGGTTAAGGCAGGCTTTATATTGAGCTACCTCAGCGAACACCCACACACCACTCACACTAGCACCTTTAATCATTATTTCTGCCTTTACAAATCGCAGCGGAAACAAGGATTCTAATATGGAAGACAAAAAAGAAGATATTGAATTGGTGAAGATACAGTACCAATGAAAAATACTACCTTGAAAACAACAGCACAGATACATTTACGGGTAAAGAAAAAGCTGGATGGACTGTATTTGTAACAATGATAATACTTCCCATTAAACCTGAGATTTAGTGGTCAGGACCCATTTACTTACTTACACTTTGCAAAGTGAAGTGAATTCAGATCCTTCCAATCATCTTTGCTTTGTTACACTTTTCTTCATTTCATTTCTTTATGTGGCGCAAACATAAACCGTTTTAGTTCTATGAGATTTTTATCAGATTCACCATAATAATCAATAATTAATAATACAAATATATTTGATCAGATTCTTTCAAGTGCACAGTGGAAAGCAGGTATTGCTCCTGCCATAGCAAAAAGCCTGTGGGTTCAGTCTTTGGGCCAGCCAGCTCCATTCTCAGTGAGTAATGTCTGCATGTTCTCCCTGTGTTATAGTTCTCCATGGCTTTTTTCCACTGTCCACAGACATAAGTTTGTTAGGAGTGCTATAGTGAATACCAGTGAGAGTGATTGGTTGTCAGTCAGTCTACTGTATGTCTCTGTCAGCCCCTGTGGCTAACTGGTCATTATATCGTGAAACAATGATATTATGGAATCACGTTGGTCCTACGTGTGAACGCAATAACTCAAAAACGAATTGCCGGATCAGTTTCAACATTTGCACACATGCACATATCATAAAGACGCCGAACTGTATTGATTTTGGTACTTCTACGATGAATATGAATTAAGTAATTAATTCATTACTGCCCAAAACTGTGAACGCAATAACACAAAAAGTATTTGTGGGATTTTTTTCAACCTTTGCACACAGGTACATATCATGAAGATGCAGAGCTGGATTGAGATTGGTACTTTTACTTTAACTTACTTTTGTATGTTTGTCATGGTTTGGGGGCGGGGCCTCTAAATTGCTCGTTAACAATAAAAAAAAAACTTAGAAAACACACAATGTCTGATTAAGGTTGTGGCAGACGTATGGGGGCGTTTCGCTGATATACACCTTGCTGTCGGGGATGACAGCGTAGGCCTAGTTGTCAAGTTTGTACCCTGCTTAAGGCCCATAGCTTCTGATTACTTGATTTTACAAACCCTACAGACAACGCTACTTTCAGTTTTCTCCAAATAAAACACTGCATACTTCCCATTCAATATAATAATTTACTCAAGCACTGCCATTCCACATCAACACCCCTATAACGTACATCCACCTATGTCCCTCACCCTTTATTACGACAGCATTATAACCTCCATGCATAAGACCATTATGGCCAAAAGACTCCGATGCATCCACATCCGTAATGCTGTTAGCTAGCTCTGAAGCTTAAGCCAGTCGGTTTGTGTAATTACAAAAGATAGTTTAGACCCTTTAACTCACTCACTTTCAGCCTGATCTGTACCCAACATAGTCTCTAGTGTGTAATGTGTGGAAATAGAAGACATACACTTATTGAGCTAATGGCAACAGCCTAGGCAAATCACATGCATTTTGTGACAAGAAATAGCAGTGTTTAGAATGCTGCACCCGGTGGCTGGACTATTTGATTATATGTCACAATTCTAGGAAGGCAGCACAGTGGAGTTCTTCAGATTTTCTCCATAATATTGATTCATCTTTTAGTTATTCCTATTGATGGTTGTGGGTGATTGGAGCATATCTTAGATTTACCAATTCACTAAGAACAAGAGCATGTCTTGGTGAAAGAAGCCAGTAACTGTTACACGGGGAAGACATGCAGACTTCACAGAGAGATAAGCGTGTTGACCAACCCTTGCTGGTAGAGCACAAACCACTGTGCCACAAAAATTCTAGTGACTTGAAGCATCTACTGCTAATCACATAAACATGATTTATATAAATAATTAGCCTGTTGCTAATGTTCTCTACCCAGGCCAAAACATTTCACATGTTTAGACAGTTGAAAAGATACACTTATGGAGCTAATGGCAATATCCCATATGCATTAGTGTTCAGACTGGTGTGCCCTGTGGCTGCGTTTGGGAGAAATACTGTTTGATTATTGTCACAATGCTAGGGAGACTAACACTAGCAGCTGAGTAGTTCAGGGAAATGCATATAGTTAGAGAATTGTCATTCATGTTGCTGACAGATGGATGACAGCAGAGGTAAAGTAAAGTACCTAATAATATGGAGGCGGACAGCTTGTTTTCTGTTTTGGCACAGCATCTGGAGCTACAATACAAACACATAGGTGTACGCTATAGAAGTGTTGAAGTGTTTAAGATATTTCCTTAACATCTGATAACAAAAAATAATACTTTTGTTTGTTCATTATTTGACATGCAGGGAAGCTAAAACCAGTAATTAAAACATGATAAAGAATTATGGTTGTACAAATCAGCCTATTGAAAATTTGTATAAAAGTATTTGCTATCTGTGATGGCAAAAAAGCATACATTGATTCTGTTGTTGGTAGAGGCAGTCATGGATTTTTAGCATTTAATCCTTTTAGCATTCAAACTTGCAAGGCTGTTTTTTGTCAAGCAGTTCACCTCAAAATCTAAGAAAAACATCCAATGCTATTTTTTGGTTTAAATAAAAAAAATAATGCATACAAATTGAAACCTCACATTAAGCACCACAGTTTCCCCTAACTCTATCTAGTGGTGCGCAATGAGATTATGGACAAAATAGGCTGAAATACTTTATTCTTCAAAACAACCAATGCATATATTTATCTTTGGACTTTGTAAACTGTTATCTTTTGTCATTTAGAGTATTTGAAACCAGAGTAAGCCGATGTAATGTGTTTGTGCGTAGACTACACTGGTGCTTGGAGCCATTTTACAGTCATTTATCTGAAAATGGCAACATAATGCAATAACATTTGGGATGCAACCGTTTTGATTGGGACCGGATAGTGTGCCAAGCCTGCAGTAACGCGCTCGCAACGCAATATTGGTGTCCATCATTTGAGGTAACTAACAGGGTTTCAGTTTCAGGGTTTTTTGGGGGAAATCAAATTAGTCTAGCCAGACATCCAATTTGTGTTTTTGTGTAGTCAAATATGGCTGCATAATATCCTGCAGGCCGTGGAGATGAGAGGAGAGTGCTCCCTTTGAGTTACGTAACACAAAAGAATGTAGTGTTCTTGATTGCAAATTAAAACTTTCATTTTGCTCGTCGAACAAATGGCCCATGCTTGATGTGGCAAAAAACCTTGTAATCAAAAGGTTCACACAATGCAAGCTGCTCCGCTGAATCTAATACGGATAATATATTTCCATTTTTAAAAAAGCCTCATTAGAATAGTTGTTGGTCAATAAATGAGTGGTAGTACAAGTTAGACTGGGAGCATTCAATGTGGATGTCAAGCTTCGATTTTGAAACATTTTGTCTGATTACTAGGCATTTAGCTGTGTTTTTATTCTTTTTTAAATGTATTTAGTTTTTTTTATTTTATTTATTTATTTATTTGAAAAAGGGCCGTGTACATTAAGTAACATTAAACAATGAAAATGTACCCGAGTTAGCTGAACAGTGCTAGTATTCATTGGTAGTTACCTGCTGGTCGCTTCCTCGGGAGATCTGCGGTGATTCCATTTTTAAATAGTAACTGTTCGTACACAGTCAATGTCCATCATCCATGTCCTACTTGATCTTCTCCCCTCTACCTTCCCTTCTATCAATACTTTCTGAAGTTTGTTTTTCTGGATGAGATGTCCAATATATATAGTCTTCCTTTTTATTATTCCTGTTTATGTATTCTCCGAGTTTGTGCTATTGCCAGTATTTCCTCATGTGCTTTTTTTTTTCTCTTCATGTGCAATTCTTAACATCTTCCTGGTTAACCACATCTCAAAAGCTCTTCTCATGCATTCCTTGTTGAAGGTCCAGGTTTCTGCTGCATACTGAAATGTTGATAGTTGATAGCAGCCTAAAAAATCTTTACTATAATATAAAATCACAAAATGACACAATATTCAAAAAATGTGCAGTTTCATAAATTGTGCATTAGTGGCTGCAAATCTGGGTCTCCTCTCTTGCTAAGAAGCTCTATGTGGTTACAAAAAAAATATTTGCTTAGTAGGCCTGTTGACTGATGTTTTTCATGTTAATATCTGCATTTTGGGAGTAGTAATGGGGATGGCAGTGGCTCAGGAGGTCCACTGGGATGCCCACTATCCTGAAGCTCGGCAGTCCAATTCCCACCAAGTTTAAATTTCTTGTGTGCCCTTTTGCCAGACACCCCACCCACCCAATTTATATTTGAATATGTCGGTGTTATTGTGGCATTGTGTTTAGTGGTGGTCGGAGAGGCTGTAGTAGCTGTCAGTCTATTTAGTTTTTTGTGCATTCATGCAAATTCTTTTATCCACGTAACTCACCAGATATTGTTTCCTTGACATGTGGTTTTACATGCAATATAAGACCTTTCTGTAACCACACCATGTTCAAAGTCACTTAAATCACCTTTATTTCTCATGAACAGTAAGTGCAATGCAAATAATACATTCCTGGTAAAAGAGCCTCATTAAAATAATTGTTGGTCAATAAATTAGCGGTAGTACAAGTCAGCCCTGGGAGCGATCATTGTTTTTGTCAAGCGTCAATGGTGAAACACGTAGTTCTTGCGGCAGCTAAATCATATCAGATGGACTATTGACAGCCTCCTGTCAATAGCCGGGCCCTTGGAGGGTTAGCTATTTGCACATTGACTGATTGACTGTTTCTTAATAGACACATAATTGGTGACAAAGACCTTCCAATGGAGTGTCATTTGCCGAAGCGTTTGCGATAATTCACAGCCTGTCCCATTTTCCATTGGACTCGCTCCCAAAACAGAGGCTAGGATGAGAAACAAAAGCGACTATAGAGAAAATATACAGGAGTGGAGGCAAAACAGCACCACGGATAGAGGACAAACAAGGCACAATGCAATCTATAGATGAAAACATGGAGGATGCACACTCTGACCTGATGAGACATTATTCACTGGCTGTAATACAACCAACTATTTCCTTTCACAATGTAGATAGATAGCATTTTTTTCACATGGGATTTTTATTTGTGTTATTTATCAGCTCTCCTTTCTGTCACAGCCAGCGTTGTATCAACAAGCTCATTACAATTTGGTGCAGGAATGTTTAATATAAAGCACCCTCATTGGTCACTAGTATGCATGCCTTCTTAAAGGGGCCATATCATGCCTTTTTGTGGTTTCTGGATGCATTTTGGACACCTCTAGAATTACATTTTACAGTCTATAGCTTAAAAAAGTGATTATTTATTGTTTACATATTTTGCCGCTTTCTCTCAGCTGGAAAAGTTTAGATTAGATAGCTGACCCTTTAAGGCCCTCTTTTCCCCTGCTAGCCATCACTTTCCTCTGTCAGTCCAAGGCAGAGCTGGGCAGAGGAGCTAGCAAGACTGTTAGCGCTTTCTGTAGAAGGTAGGGTCACGGCCCTGTCTATGTAGAGGCAACCCAAGTGTTTTCAGCTCCTGAGAAGGTCAGCACACCAGCATACAGGATTATTCATGCTAATCATTCATACAGAAGTCAAACAAATAAAACTATGGGTAAGTTTATGAAGCAGTATCAATATTAAAACATTATTGAAAGCTTGGAAAAGTGAGCGAATGCATGAAAAATGTGAGAGAAGAAAAGAAAACGGTCCATATTTATTTACTTTACTATGGTGAAAACTAAATGTATGAATCAACACAGTTGTGTAGTTGGCCAAATACTGCTTCTGATTATCAGGTTTGAAATAAAAATAAATATAAATTAAAAACAATCTTCTGCACAGCTTTCAAACACTTAATCAATGGCGGCCAAAATCTTAAATCTAAAAAAGGTGTGACTCTGGTGTAAGTCTATTTCATGCAGTCACAGCCATCATGCCCTCATCAGAGAGACAGGGTGTTTGCAGCTGGCACTCCTGATTGTAATTTCCTTCAGGAATGTTTAAGAGAAGAAAAAAACAAAAAAACAAGAAACAAAACAAATAAAAAGAACACGCTCCTCTTAATTTCACTGCATTTCCTTAAGCCACGGCTCTTCCACGCAGCTGCTCGGGAGGATTTTTAACATCTATTAATGCGGAATTACTCCAATTACCAGGCTTCTTTGCAGCGCTGGCCCCCAACTACACGGCTTGCGTTAGATAGTGCACACCTTTGGGAGCCAATCATAGCCTTCACAGCCACTGGCAGCAGATGTAAGCAATTTACTTGTGATTTCTTCATATTCAGTGTGAGACGAGCTCTCTGTGACCCGCGACCCTGGAGCCTGCAGGATTCTAACCCTATCAAATTAAAGCTCTCTGCTCACTTATTCCCCCAGCGCTCCTCTGGTGCTAAGCAGCCATCTCGCCGCATAGCAACGGTATTCGGGCGTGCTCGCTCATACGGCCCGCCTCATCAGCCTCTATTAGGGAAAATATACAGTGCCCTAATTGGATGAGATTCAGCTAAGGAAGTGCAGTTAAAGGTCATTCTCTGCCGTGCATCTCATGCTCTTCACAATAATTTCGTTGTCCTCCATCTTGGGGAGCAGTTAAACCATAGGGCCAAAGTTACAATCCGTTCCCTCTGTTCTCGTCGTAGGGGTGGTGTAAACAGGCTGGCCGGGGCCTTGACTGAGGCGCACTATGTCAACTGCTCGTACCCTCCACCGGCCCCTTTAAAGTGCCACAGAGCCTATGTCGCAACCCCATCGTTAGCCAATTTCATGAGTTTGACGAAGGTGTGAAAAGACTGCCT
Organism: Philypnodon macrostomus; assembly: GCA_036025475.1. Taxonomy (NCBI): domain Eukaryota; kingdom Metazoa; phylum Chordata; class Actinopteri; order Gobiiformes; family Eleotridae; genus Philypnodon; species Philypnodon macrostomus. The sequence goes on from JAVQKC010120518.1 coordinate 17,766, forward strand.
TCTAGTGTAATTGCAGGTCTGTGTTTTTACTCTGTGTGATTACGTGCAGGTAGAGACTTTTGTATTATTGCCTGATATAACGGGAGTTTGCATGTAAACATCTCAAATCTGGTTTTAGGGAGCAATAATTATCTTTTGGATTCAAGCAAGGAGCCTGTGGGTTCAATCCTTTCAGGTTGGAGTCTGCATGTTCTCCCCATGTTACCGAAGGCTTTTTTCTGAGTTCCCCAGCTTCCTTACAGATTCAAAGATGTGAAGAACTGGTAAATCTAACCGTCCTCAAGTGAATAAAAGGCCCATAGTTGCTGGGTCAAAACAAAATAAATGATGGATGCATATTATCATGGAGTGAGATGCAGTGGAGTCTGTTGCAATAATATTAGGTGGTCATAATGTTATGCCTGATGGGTGTAGACATGGCTACACTGTGTGTTGAACTCTTTGGTACATGTAGTCTGAATGGCAGGGGATTTTCCTAGGACTCCCCATCTACAGATTTTACAGCTGGGAGGGCAAAGGCCTTTTGAGCTCCACTGGAAAAACTGTGAGACATTGAGCGAATGAACGGACCTATGGGGTCCCACGGCTTCTCCCACCTTTTGTCCAGCTTTGAAAGGCACGGCTGGTCCGAAAAGCATCACTTGGTGCCCAGTTGTTTGCCGTGTGGAAAGCTGATTAAAGGATAGACATGGACATACGCAGCCTAAGCCTATCAGTGCCCCCCCGACGTACAGTGTTTGTCCTTGCAGCTCCGGCCAGCTCTTGATTGATGGCTGCCGCCCATTGATCTTGGTGTGGCGTGGTGTGCGTGGTGCCTTATGGCTTTCATTCCACTCAGGCGAGTCCATTTGAGCGAGCCGCGGTCGAGCTAATGTGGGACACGCTGCGCCAGTCACGGCCTTTTGGGACTGGGCCTAAGTGCGCTGATGCCTGGCTCTGAAATTCTCCAGCACAGTGGAGGAAGTCTTCTACACTCCTTTAACTATTCCTCTGAGCATATGGTTGGTAGAATGTAAACAACGAGAAGTCAAGGCAAGGCTAGGGAAAATTTGCATTAACAATAAAGTTTATGGACTAAACTCAGATTTACAATGCATTTGATTTACATAGTGGGCACGCACATCGTTTCACCATTACTACTACACAGTCATACACCGGTGGTAAACTACCTCTATAGCCACAGCCGACCGGGGGCAGGGTTAACATGCCTACAGCCTTCCCAACCAACACTAAACAGATCACAATGACACACATCATACATTCAAATGACCTTGGTGAAGTGTCTTGCTCAAGGACACAATGTATAAACTGGGCAACCTTCTGTGTAGACAACCCACTCCACCTCCTGTCACCCTAAAGAGTATTTCTAGGTGTTATCCCTACAATTTCCATGATGTATTGAAATCAGTATTTGATATAAATATTAGTATGTGATAACTACAATGACAATATTAGCTGTGATTTCTAATTATACCTTTTATTTAATTTTATTATATGCTAAAGAAAGAGTCTTAGCCAGAGCTACAGTACACTACCATTGCCAAATTGTTCACTAGTTCCTGTTTTATTTTGTGTTCTGGTTTTGCTCCTTTCCTGTGATTTCCTCCTGTTTGATTACCTGCCACACCCCAATGTGTTTCACCTGTGTAGCGTTGTACTTTGTATTTAGTCCCTGTGTCGTCCCCTGTTCAGTGTCTGTGCATTATGTGTATTTGTCAATGTGTGGGTTGGTTGGTTGTCTGTTCGTGGTCCCCAGTCTCCGGTTCCTGTTTTTGGAGTAAGTTTTGTTCCTGTTTTTGGACACCCTTTGTTACTGTTTCTGTTATATTATTAAAGACCCTAGCAAGTCTGCAGTTCGGTTCTTTTTTCCCCCTTGCTCTGCGACACCGTGACACAAATAATGGTCTAAACCAAGACTTCTGTGTGATAGACTTTTTGGTGAATTGACAGCCACATTGTGCATTACTCTTTGGCAAAACAGATTAGTGTGATTAATGGTAGTCTATGCCCTCTGACTTACTCTTCTAGGTGTACCCTGCCTAAGGCCCATAGTTGCTGGCATAGGCTTCGGCCACCTAATACGATAAATGAATGAATGTTATGAATAATTTTAGCACTGTTGTTGTATACCTGTTTACAATATTATGTCTATATACCAAAAAATACACTATTATTGTATTGTGAGAGATATGACATGGTTAAGCTCATTATTTTTTTATCTTGGGTAGCACTCTATTATTTATCTATTCTCCCAGACAAACACATGTCCCAGTGCTCTGAATGGTCTTGTGCCTTAAAGAATGCGTGTGATTGCTGAGCAAACACTCCTGTCCGACACCTCTGACAGATGCTCTTTGAGTTGTATTGGCTTAGACCCAGCCGCCTGTCACCTTTCACATTTCAAAGGGCCCGGAGGTGACCCCTATGCTGGCCGGGAGCTCCATACGTTATTGGCCCTAACACAATCAAATGCACGTTCAGCATTTGGGGGTGGAAGCTCGGGCTGCCTTCAGTGTGCCCTCGCTGCAACTCTGATGACCTATAGCACCTGAACCATGACCCTCATTTACAAGCAGGTCACCTCTACCACTGCATACACAAGCCCTCATCAGATCTAAGGACTACAGCTGATCTGGGAGCAGTAAGTGTGGTCAGGAGGATACAATAGAAAATGCAGATTGTGCACTCTTGTAATTAGGATTTTATCAACACACTATCAACACTTTGCTTTAGTTAATTGTTTATTCTGTAGTGAAGAATGGAGTTATTTGGAAGCTTGACAAAACAACATGTAGTAAATAAGTTTGTTTTACAATGAGATGATGAGACCTATGTGAACCAATAGACCTTTTAAAATGTTTGTCATATAGAATGTTGAAAATGCCAGAATGGAGGTGACAGGAGCAAAAGTGAGTTATCTTTACAAAAAAGTAGTGTTTGTGGTGAGGGATAGAATAATTCTGAGCATATAATGAAAAAAACTAATGTGGTCTTCAACATTTCTGTAAGGACTAAAATCAAGAATTTTGCCTCCAGCCAAAAGTCTAACTAATGTGTACATTAAATAAACATACAATGTGAGGTACATTCACTAATGTTTCCTACCCAGGCTCTGACATTACCTACATGTAGCAGAGTGGATGTCATTTACAATATTTTGTGGCTAATGCTAATTTCTGCATTGAAAATGTATTATGGTCTTGCCTCCAGTTGCCTACATTATGGAATTTCTGTTTACAAACTTTGAAATCTATAGACTATAGTACATGCTTTTTGGTATGGGGCCAGCATACAGTCACAGGAAAAACATGCAAAGTCCATGAATCAACTCCATGGTATAGTGCTAACCATTGCTCTGCCCCAAAATAAATCTAGTTTTATAATTTTGCCAGATTGCAGCAGTAAGTGAGCAAACGCTCTTTTATTGGATGATCAAAAGACAAGGAAAATACAAACTGAAATATGTGCCATTTTTTCATAAATTTCATGTTGAAATATGGACTTAGCAGGTAATTTCTCTGTAATTACAATTGCACTGCCAGATCATGGTAACATGATGGTAATAACCTGGTAATCACGGGTAAACTATGGTTAAGCCTAGAGCTTATGGATGGTAATTACAAAGAGTTACATAGAAATCACTTTAGTACCATTTTTACCACTGTATTGCCACATTTCCATATTATTACTGAAATATGCTCATGAGTTTTTTTTGAGGTTTGTCTAGTGAATCTAGACAGATCAACTAAGGTCTGTCTGCTACAGAAATTATTGTAGTTGTTCATACTGAGACATGTACGGCCATCTCAGCAGTGATTATTACATGTGTATCATACCACATAATACCCCTTGACTATATGGCATTCATATTCTGACTCCTCTTTTGATGGAGTGCCAGCACACAGCGGTTCATTGTATTTCAGTGCGGTCCATCCTGTCTTACAGCTGGACTGAAACACTAGCCTTATTGCTCAGACATGTCCATAAAAGTAAAGAAGGGCTCCTCTGGCTCTGACCCTGTGGCCGCTCTAACTGGTGTAAAGAGGACTCACATAATGCAGCGTTTTATGGTTAATCAGATTCCCACAGAGCGAGGATCACACACAGGCTTTACAGTGGACAGATGCAGAGGGTATACTGTTCAAGCAAGACATGAGTACGGATTTACATTTTGAGTTGCATTAATAAAAAAAAAGACTATTGCCATTTCTATATGGACAAATGTTGATGTCAGTGTAAAAAAGCTATTACAATACAACTTTATGATACGATATAGATTATTCTCTAATTGAATATTGTGCAATTCACTGAAAGACCTAATGTGTTTTAATAGCAGCAATATTAACTTGGATAGACTGCAGATTATTTGCAAAAGAACTTCAACTCGTATTTTGAAGAAGCTTTTGCTAAATAGATTGTTTGAGGTGGAAGTGATGCATTTAAATGGCTATAGTCAGAAAAGTACAGTCTGAACCCATGTTTTTTTTGTAGTCATCTATATGCCTCTCCTCTTCATTATTTTTTCATCTGTTTTATGTTGTTTATCTCCCTTACCCAAGTCCAAGGAAAAATACCATCACGTGACCACGTGTACTATGTGTTGTTATGTTATGTTTTTATGTATGTATGCTTACTTAACTGCATTTAAATTAAATAAAGTGCATAGTGAGCGCCGCAAATGGCTGCCCTGGTACTATACCGCAACGCATTCCTAACCTGTTCACTCATATGGCAAATAAAATCTATCTATCTATCTATCTTAGAAATCACACAATGTCTGATTAAGGTGCCCGTTGGTGACAGTTGTGGCAGAAGTATGGGACAGACGTATGGGGCCGTTTCGCCGATATACATCTTGTTGTCGGGGATGACAGCACAGGCCTAGTTATTGAAACATTTCTGCTTGTCTTTTTTTGACAGTGGTGGAGTTCAGTGCAGTCATTATTGTTCTACTAATAACATGGGGCATCACCAACCATATGTTTGATGTACATAAGACCGCAAGGGAGGTTTTTGGTGAGTTTTTTAAAGTCTTTCCATTTGCTATTTGCCTATAAATAATGCATATATGTCATTTCAGGCATCGATTACACTGAGTCTGAGTACCAAATGACTGAGCCCAGTAAGTTATAGATCAGCCTTGATTATCTTAACATGGCACATACTGTAGTGGCATGGACTTTCATGTGTCTTTCTTCTTAGCTGTGCCAAAGATAAAATGCAATTTAGAGAAAGACTGCCCAGCTGATCATTTCGCAGTGAGCATCAAAAGTGGTGCAGCTAATGTTGTGGGGCCCTCAATATGTTTCAATGGCGATATGTAAGTTAGTGGATATAATATACAAAGACAGCACATACTAACTGGCTAAATGCATTTTACATTTCTCTTGACAGTGTTATGAGCCATATTATGAACAATGTGGGTCCCGGACTGAACATTGTAGTGGTGAACGGTAAGACAATGCTTCTGTCAAAAGCTTACTCAATCTGATATATCGATAACTATAAGAATTGAATCATTTATATCTTGCATTTAGAGATATATTTGAAAAGCACAGGCCTATTAATAATATGTGATGCTTTGATCTATATTATTTTGGTGTGGTTAGCGTTCCTGCCTCTCTCCAAGTATTCCACTGTTCAAGTATTAGTGAATCTTAAATTGCCTGTAGTGAATGTGAGAGTGAATAGTTGTCTTGTCTGTGACTAATCTGTCAAAGACCCATAGTACACCATACACCTCTGACCTCAATGGGAATAATAGAAAGATATCGACCAGATCAGATCAGTTGTTATGGTCCAGAATATAGGTTTGAAAGAGAAAAGTTAAAAATGCTATAAATGTATGTTGTTATTTGAGCTATTTGCTGAAAGTAATGGACCTATTTATACAGTTTATCAGCAGTAAAGTTGCCTCGGGGTTTAGCTACATCTAACCTCCCTATCTCATCCAATTATAGTTTAGTTTTAATATTATGGATTTTCCTGACTACTATGTATGGGGCAAAAAAGTGAACTGTTTTAAATAGATACACTGGTAAGCAATTGTGTTTGACTTTGCAGCTGAAACAGGAACTGTGCAGAAGTTTAGATATCTCAACACAAAGGATGACAGTGAGTATGGTTATTATTTTTAGGCATTTTTAGGCAAAACATTATGACCACTGGCAGGTGAAATGTATGGTATTTCATGGACCAAATTGTGATGGCTGTAATTGTCAGAGCATCTCCAAAGGGGGGTGTTCCTGGTCTGCAGTTGTCAGTATCTGTCGAAAGTGGTCAAAGGAAGGAACAATGGTGAACCAGTGATGCAGATGATGAAGGCTGGCCCATGTGGTCCAACTCAACAGATGAGCCACTGTAAAAGTGACCACAATACAACGTTTGATCTTTTTAGGTTCATGAATACTTTGAGAAATTTTGACTTGCAAACTACACTAACTCAGTCTCAGTTTCTTTCATTTATGTGAAATTGGTCACCAGTTTCAATCAATGCATATATTTTTATTGTACCCTAAAACAAACTCTATAAAAAATATAGCTGTCAAGTTCATCTGGTGAATTACAGAATTTCCAACATCCAATTCAGTGTCGTTCTGTCATGTTATTCTCAAAAAACGAAAAGCTTCAAAAATGACTTCTCACTTTTGTGACAGAACTGGAAGACATTTTGTCATACCTCAAAGGGATCGAACCAGGGAGGATTGTTTTGCTTGCCTCATTCGATGATGGGGCACGAAAGTGAGCACTAGTCAAGAACAAGCCATTTTTATCTTACAACCCTCTGTAGCTTTTTTATTTCACTGGCTAAATATCTTTTGGCAGAATGACAGATGAAATGAGGGACGTTTTAGCCGGCATGGGGAGCACTTTGATCAAGGAGCTGAAAAGCAAAGACAACTGGGTGTTCGCGGGGAGAGTGGGTATGACTGAAAAAAGCCCATTTGAAAAGGTTAGTGATTGTGTTGACTGCTATTCTGTTTGTTCTTTCTGGGGTCAGTAAAAGCCATCTATTTTGATATATATTGTAGTAGTCAAAGAGAAAGATGTCTGATGGAAAATCATGTCTTTCAGGTTTCAGCAAATGACCCGCAGACAAACGTGTACGAGGGATGGCCCGAGGTGATAGAGATCAGGGGCTGCTTCCCCCAAAAGTCCAACCTATAACATTGGACTGTTTGGTATGCTACACGGGACCATAGTGATCAGCGTTTAAACTATGTGTGCGTGTCTGTTAGGAACTTTACGCAAATAAGAAATATGCAGGGAACGTCGGGGATGACACAAGGAGGGATCAGAATTACCTTTTGGATTTATTTAAGGGCAAGCCTCTCCCCCTCCCTCTCCTACACTTGGAGACGGGAGCAGTGAAACAGAGCAATTGGAAGACAGGCTGTCTTGTTGTCAGTGTAATGGGAAAAAATCATGCTTAATAAAAACCACCAGGACATAAAAGTTTGTTAGAACAGTGTGTTGACGAACTACAGCCCAAAAAATACACAATGGCTTTGGTGGATTTAGAGCCACTGTCAAAAACAGGTTTGCAGTAAAACTATACTTTCATGTGGAAAATCATGTGGAGTAGTGGACGCTGAACAGCCAGTATTAACGATATATTCAGAAGGCCCTGACAGAGGCTTCTGTTAGCATTTCTTGAACCACTAATCACAGCGTGAGTCTGAAGGCTCATACACACCCTCCTCCTATGACTCCTGTGGCATCTGGAGAAGGGGCGAAAATATTGGATCAGCATTCCCTGTGGGGCCCCACTAAGTAGATTGGACACAAAGTATGATCAACATCATTAAACAATGTCTAGTTTGCAGTACTACTAAAATTATTTCTTCATAACATGTTTAGATTTTGTATCATTTATTCCTTACCTCTGCCAAGGAGGTAATGTTTCTGGTAGAATTTGTCTGTTCAAGTCTTTATTTTACTCAAAAACTGCAGAACAGATTAGAATGGCGTTTTCAGGGAAGCCCGGGAATGGTACAATGATTGATTAAATTTTGGGATTCTGGAGCCAGGATTTTCTTTCAAAGAGTTTTCAAAGTTAGCCACTTTTAGAGGCATGCCAGTACAACACAGAGCAGGCAAAAGTTCCTTCCCTCATCCTTCACAGAATGTGCTCTGATGTAAACAACCCAACAGTGTGTATCACATGTGATGTGTTCGATGACATTGTTTTATTAGCTTTATTTGTGTTGTTTCTGTGTCATTGTATTAAGAGGATTTGAATGATTTTGAATTGAGGTCATTAATATAAAACATAGACAGAACTCACAGTGTTTTTTTATTTATTTTTTTCTGTATTGGTGTCCAGTTCTACAGAAGCATCAAGGGGAAATTAGCTACCCTGGTGGAGGTCATTCTAGTATTTGTAATGTATCAGTTCAACATTTTACTATTTAATATTAGAAGCACAGACTCTGTGGTAAGTATCTTGTTCCTGGGCATGTTTGATTGTGTGAAATGGGTCTTTATTTAACCAGATATTTACTTGACACAATTGAATCAAAAAGCATTAATGGAATCATTCAGCTCATCGAACAGAGCTGAGTTTCAAAAGGACAATGTATTGCTTTTGGCCCTCGCTCTTTTCTTTAGCTCTTTATTTCTTTAGCTCTTTAGTTTATGAACATGTTTTCTGTTGCTTTTGAACCTGTTCTGACTTCCTATTTGTGACAGTTACTTGTACACTACTCTAAAACAAATGCATGTTTGCATTTGGAAATGTATTTTATTTTGACTGGTGTGTCACTGAATAAAGAATGCTGGCCCTTGCACATTTGGCCATTTTGTGTATGACAAAAGATCATAGAGAGACATGGCTTAAATCAAGGGTTTTACACTCTACACAGTGAGACGCTGCCACTGGTTATGTTTCTTTTCCAACATAGTTTGAATTCACTTTACAACATCGCCCCGTCACTTCCCATCTCCTCTCTGAGGTCGGCCTTCCACTTGGCTGCTGCTTCCCTCCGAGCATCATCACAGCTCAAAGCACACACACAGACACACACTGGCCCCCGTCTTTACTTATGTTTGAGTAAAGAAAGTCTTAGTCCAGCGTGAGCTCCCAGGGGTGTGTGCACAAATCGATCAGTGGTGACACGGTGCAGGGGTCACCTCTGAGGAGAAGTTCCGTTTGTAGCGGTTGTTTGTTCCAGTGATCACACAAAGCAAATGCACTCATGTTAGAAGAGAAATGATCGCCCAAAAGCAATGTATACTTTTTTTTTAGGTGCATGTTTGTGATAATCAACCAATCACATTTTAGCAAACCTGCTGCAATGTAGGATGGGGAAGAAATGTCCTTTGTCCTTGTATGATTGTTGATGCCAAAAAGCTTGGTCTTCTAGTGCTGTCTAGTATTCCTGCTGATCCATTGTGTTTATATTGTACAATCAACTTTGTCTTGTTGATGCCAGGGGAGAATAGCCATCTGGACTGAGTTCAAATAAAGGCAACAGCAACACAAATAAGCCCCTAGCTACAACCAAGGTCTGCAGAAGATCATCTCTGAATGCAAAACAGAGCTGCTTCTGACAAGGTGTACCTAACAAAATGGCCAGCGACAATATATTGTGTAGATTTAAACTTTACCAATCCGAAATAACACTCAAGTCTGTTCATAGTTATTATTAAAGGCTATATATACACCACCATGTTGACTTAACATATGGGTAAGGATTAAGACTAAAGACACAGTGTCCAAAGAAATGTCCACAGAAGATCAAAAAGTACAGATGAAAAACATGAGTAAAAGAATTCAGAGCAGTCAGTTATTTCTGGAAAATCAATTCTAATTTGTGAGGAATGTGGAAGTTGATATGGTCATCAGCACTCCATATTCAAATACATTACAGATTTACACTCACAGACTACTTTAATGGGTACATTTATCCAACTCTGTATTAAGTCGAGAGAGATGTTCAAGACAAACCTGCTTAAGTTCAAAGCGAGCATTGGAATGTGGATGTATAATAGCTTTGTGACATGGCATAATTGTTTTACTGGTATCTGAAACTGCTGTCTGACATACCATATCTAATGTTTACAGACTAGTCTAAAAGGGAGAAAGGATCCAGTGTGCGGCTGTATTGTGAGCATAACTGCCTTTTTGATGCCAGAGGTCAAGGAGAAATGGCCAGGCAGGTTTAATGTAATAGTAATATACACTTATTGCAACCAAGGTTTACAGAAGACCATCTCTGAACACATAATACCTGGCTCCAGCAGCAGAAAACCATATTCCGGACCAGAATATTCTGTACTTTAATGGCACAACCATTGTAAAATCTATTTCACTATCAAAAAGCAAACTATATTTAGGCTTAAAAAAATCATTGACCTAACTTGTACCTCAACTGAATGCAGGAGTCTAGTACCCAAACCCACATAACCACACAGGAACTGCTGCTTGTTTTTGTGTTGTTCACATGACTTCCATACAGTAAAAGTGAGACATACCCAGAATACTACTCATTATGTCATTATATCACAATCCAGTGTGCTTAAGCACATTTATCCTTTTTGAATTTGTTCATTTTTAGTATTGTCAAGAGAAATCATTATTCATGTTGTAAATCAGCATTTAACCAGCAGAGGGCAGTACATACAT
>JAVQKC010120544.1:0-11810 GCA_036025475.1 Philypnodon macrostomus
TCTCTCACAGTGGACATGCACCTACGATGAAAATTTCAGACCCCTTCATGACTTCTAAGTGGGAGAAATAGCAAAATAGCAAGGTGTTCAAATACTTGTTTTCTTCACTGTATGTAGTAGATGTAGCATACAATTGAACTGTTGGATCAATGTATTGGTCTCAATGTGATGTTTCCCTGCTATGTTTTTGGATCTAGTGTTGTGTTGTCTTGACTTCGCCAGTCATCTAAAGAGTACCCCATGTTAAACATTCTATTCTATTGAGTTTTTGATCATTTTGAGCTACTGGTCAAAACATTCTACAGTCTGTTTTGGATACAATTAGGTCAGCATTTTATGTTTTGCAACGTCAAACAGACAATATTTATCTAATACGAGTCCTGTCTTTTCAAGGCTGGAACAAACCAATGTGCCAGTTTTCAGGGGTTTCCAAAAAAAAATCTAACAACTTTTTACTTCTGGGATATAAACAAAACCTTGACACCCTCACAACAAAAACACACCTCCTTGGATGATTCTCTGGGTGCAGTTGTCGACAGTTCGGGCGCAGGCAGGAGCACTTCATGGTTTCTCCTATTTAATACATCACTTATAGGTGAATCTCATGGGGAATCTGTTTTCAGCTCTTGGAGAGGACTATAGCTTAACATAATTACACAAATATGCAAAATATATAGGAGCTTTAAAGACAGAGATAAATGCCCATTGCCTTTGACATTTTTGTAACTACTCAAAGTGTTGTGACAAAACTAGAATTTCTCAGCACATGTGATGCAATTCTGTGTATGTAAATGCTTCAAGATTTAACCGCAAAAACTTTTAGCGTTGCATAGTGTGTGTTGTGGATCCCTTGGTTATGGGTGGCCCAGTCAGAAAATCATAGTCATTACATTGCATCTATAATGTGTGATGATCCATGTATAGTCCCATTCATTTTGATACTATTTGGAAACATTGAGTACACTTACAGTCTCAATCAAATGCATGTAAATGTTTAAATAGTAAATAGTAGGGATGCACCAGTGTGAAAAGGAAAATTCTATGCTCACACCGATATTTTGGTAATGTTTCCTATATTTTATATAAAGGAAAGGAAACTAAGAATCATTGTAGAAATAACATTTTTTTAATGTATTGTTTAATTCATAACAGACAAAAAAATATCAAGTGAGACACATCTCAACCAACATATTAGAAATGATCCTTTTCTTCCACAACAGGAAGACATCGACCCTCTATATGGCCAATACCGATATTCAACCTTGAATATCAGCAAGTACCAGTAGAAAGTATGAAACTATTAAACACGGGCTAAAGCAGTAGCAGCTGCGAGAATGTTTTTCCAACTTAAAGCCATTGATCAGTACGAGTCTACAGAGGCAGACGGGAGGGGGCTGAGCTGTGGACCGTGGCTCAGAGGAAGCTGCAGGTGTGGGGAAGAGAAAACACAATCACATCTCAAGTCAAACAAATGGGTCTCGGCTGATGGAGATAGATGGAGAGGTCAGCATTCCAGTCCAGGCTGGAGATCTGCGCGCTTCGCCCCAGGACCTGAGTCTGAGTGTGTGCTGCCGGGCCAAACATCTGGAGACACCCGCCACGCAGAGAAACAACAGAGTTGAACAGAGCGGGATGAAGTGAGGTCAGGGGAAAGGGTGAGGGATGTTAAAGGAACACAGTGTTTATCTTATGAGGCCAAGGACTCCCGCTGATGAGGTACCCAAATAAGTGAGCTCCCACAGTGGGGAAGTTCACCACCTCTGTCTTCTTTAAGTCTTCATTTTAGGGTTATATCCCAGAAACACTGGAAAGATATTTAAAAAGCATGAACATCATGAATTTGTGTGATTGTAATGGCAGTAATAGTTAAAGTTTTTAACACTTAACGTGCTGTTAGAGCTTAGCCGGAAAAGTCAATGCACGCTTTCACCCGCTGCGGTGCAGTGCGTGTACGGCCCTCCGGCAGCAATACACAAGGACTCTATTTTTACCAGACTCCACAATTGGCTTCACATACATAGTGTGTAACCCTGCGATCACATGATATAGCAAATGCACGATTTCCCTGGACAACTGCACTACTGCACATGAATGTGTGAATGGCAGTCAGGAAGAATACCCTACTCACCAGCACTATATCTCATCTGAGATATATCTCAATATCATTGATGGCAATATGCAGTATGCACATGGAACTGTGACTGCCTGGCACTTTGCTCTTCCTTATATTCAAATAAAGCATTAGAAACCAAAATATCCTGTGTTAGAATACTAAACTAGACAACTATTTTCTGAGCAAGTCTGTATGCTCATGATAAATCTCTGTTGTTGGATCATCATTTAGCCTGGAAATCCTAGAAATGACTTTTGACAGCGGCGTGTTAACCCAATACATTTGTCTGACATGTTGGAGGCAGCTGGAGGTCAGAGGCGGCCGTAAACGGGGCAACATTCTGTAACCCGCCCCGCTGCCATCTTTCAGTGAACAAACCTCTGACTGACTGCCATGAATTTAAGCTATTTTTTTCTTTTTTGTCCTTCCCCAGGAGTCCCATAAAAGTAGTGTTTTTTCTGCAAGTCGGGGGATGAGTTGGAGCTCATAAAACGTGCACAGCGAGGGCAGTCTGAGGGCTGTGTTAAGGATATGGTGCTGTACTGTAAAACCCAAAAGTGCACCTTTCTGAATGAATTAAGTTATTTGTACTCAATTCTCCTAAGTAGTTAGTAATTTATTTCTAATGTGCTAAATTAAGTCAAATCAATATATGTCAAGAAACAATACATTTTTGTAAGTTGTGTTCATATCTGTGTGTGTATTTTGTTATGACAAATACAGTAAAAGCAACGTCAAAAAGTTATCCTGTTTACACAATTGCGAAGTAAAAAAAAACAAACTAGGGTTGAACCATTTGGCCAATTTCAATTTTGGTTTTTATATAAAGGAAAACCACTATGAAACCGTCAAAGAAATAACAGATTTTATGTATTTATTATTTCATTAATAGGGACACAATCTAAAACAAAATTATATATATATATATAATAAATAAACCTAAATATTTGAAGTAATTCTTTTTCACACACAGCTATATATATAGGCTAATACTGATCAGTCAACCTTGTGGATATTATCTGATACTGATTAAAGCCTTAGACACTTCACACAATTATCACTAAAATGTCAATGATTTCCGATGAATAGCATAAATCATTTGGGGCAATCGGTTTTCCCAATTAATTTGAGTTGAATTAACTTCCCAGGTTTTACAGTGTACAATATAAAGTGGTACGCCTTGGGAGTATCTGATCCCCGCGTAGAGTGCTCGGCTCGGGGAGGACACGCTCTGTAAATCTGCCCCTGTCCACTGTGTTCTCCAGAAACAGCAGCCACAGCTTGTAAAGATAAAAAAATAAAAACACATGACAGATGCCAGAGTCAGGAATGTGAAAGAAGACAATGATGAAATATTAGCACCCTGCCGCCACTAAAACTACTTTTGGTTAGACTTTTCTTCTTTTCTTCTAGCTTTATAAGAAAGGACGTGTGTGTATATATATAAACAATACTGCACATTTCATCCATGTAAGACATTTTGTTGAGCAAGTATGCTAATTTTCTTGTTTTCAAAAATGTAATTCATTACACTGTTTACCATCCAGATCAAATGGTTTAATTAATTTAATTAGTATTTTTTTTCTATTCAGCATGCTGCAAGAAAGATATTGCTGTCTTAAATGTTATTAAATATTATTTTTGTCGCATAATTGTTCAATTAACCTAACATTAGCCCATATGTGGATGATTGACAGATGTGGTTGACAGCCCTATGCCTCGCCTGCTAAAGTTAGGGTGTGTAGTTAACGGACCACCTACGATGTGTTCCATGAATGCTGTATAGATGTTTTGGAGTAATGTTGCTGATGCTCTTAGCCATAGAAGCTAGCAAGAAACTACCTTCATCCTTCATGTGTTTATATCTAATTCTCTTTAGTCTGTTGCTTTTTTTTGCAACAAATAAATGAACACCATAAAGTTAGAAAGTATTTCATTCTTTACTGTTAAACTGGACACATTTCCCACATTAGACAACTGAATACATGATTTTGCCCTATTGACCGTTGCACCATTGCACTGCCAATATTGATCCACATTCACTTTCACATTCACGTCACTTTTCTCTATCTAGATTTCTCTTTTCTCTCTCTAGGTAGGCAGACGTAGAGAGACTAGAGAAGCCATTTTTTATGCCATAATTGATTCAGTGTTTACAAGCCAATAGGGATGTCCAAAAGAATCATGACAGTTCCTTTCCTGTGATGTCACGCTAATCGCTAGATGGATTACTTTTTAAACGAGGAAGTAACATTTTTCACACCAAAAAAGTGAATTCAACCAAAATCATAAATACAGATGCTGTCACTATGTTTTTGTGAATTGAGAAGTCTAACCAGTGCACTTTAATAATAATGCTAATATGATATGACAAATAAACAAATAAACGTACATTAGCAATCAGTCTCATAATAAACTTCAGCTTAATAGTGTGTTCATAAGCATTTCTTTCATAGAATCGTCCCGTCACATGCTGTCTGTGCGAGCCCACACTGGTTGTATACATACGAGTGTGTTTTCACTGCTGATGGCACAGTGCAGGATTTATTTGAACAGATGTGAACTCTCTGTGCCAGCGCTGACCTCAGGACCTAGTTTGGCTACACCGCGGCTGATCTTTGGAAAAATAACATTCACTTTACCAGACTGACCCGTGGAAGCCCTCTATGAAACTGACATTTCAACTAAGTCAGGACGCTTACATTCAAGTAGAGATATTCAGTTTATTGCATTAGTATGATTATAACCCAAGTTGTATTAAACCATTGTGAATGTATTTTCAGAATAACACACAACATTATTTATTATCTCAAACTATAACTGAGTGTACTGTTAAACCATTTCACACATGGCTTTGGGTAAAGTGTCTGCCCAAGGACATAACATAACAGCAGTTTACACAAGTGGGGTTTCCAGACCGGGACCTCCTGTCCCATGGATAAGTTGAAAAATTCAAATGCGCACAGGGCTAAAATAGGCATATAGTCTATATATATATATATGTGTGTCTTTTTTTTTTAAATATACCATTAACCATGAAATACCAATGATTAGGGATTCTAATCTTCCAGAGCCCTATAAATGAAGCCTAAAATAAATATGTCTTGGTAATTGTTCAACTTAACATGGTACATATTCATTTCAAAGCCAATACACCTTGCCAATTTTCCTTTTTGTTGCCATCTGGTTGCTGTGGACTGACAAATGAAGGGAATTTTCAGGTAGGATTTAAAATGTGCCAAAGACAGAGGACCTACTGCCTGTGTTCGCTTTGAGCCCCCAAGCTGCTAAATAAAATAGTAGTATGTGGTACAAAGTTGTAAAGTATGTTCCTGGCCAATACTGTAATCAATCATTTGTTCTTAACTGCTAGTGGTAGCAAAAGATTAGTTGCAGTTGTAGTAGTATTTTTATTTATTTATTTTAACTCGCATCCACTGGGTTTTGTTTGATACTTCGTTCACCTCTTATCAGAGTCCTACCTGACTGCACTGTGAAGAACATTCTGTCAGCCTATATCCTTGTCTTTTATGAAATATCTCAGTTACAGTAACCAGACGTACAGTAAAACCAGAAGTTATATTCCTTTCCGCATTTGATATAAAGCAGAGGATTTATACCCTCATTGACTGAAAATGGAGGGTTTTATACCAAACACGGTGCACATTAACAACAGCAAGCATGAGTTAGGGGAGAGCAGAGGTCGAACCCAAGAGCCATAAAGGAGCCTGGATTTATGTGACGGGGCGGCCCAGGCGGGAGGTCACAGCTGGAGCGAAGCGCGGAGGGTCGACAAGGATGAACACACGGCAATGTTTGAACAGAGGACAGAGGAGAGCAGTGCTAATTTATGCTACGCTAATTGGAAACAGAAGAGCTGTGCACCTGAAGCTAACGTGATGCTAACAGTGCTAACATGGTTACTTTACACAAAATGAATATCTAGATTAGTGAATAGAATTTATAATATGAATGTTGATTTGAGTTATTTCTTACTGGTGATTTTCACTGGTGTTAGGGTTAGGGACATTGCACTTGAAATTGGAAAAATAATCTAAGTAAATACATCTAAACTAGTCAGAACCAGAGCTATAGAGATTAGAGAGTTGCGCCACCGGAGGTCCATAAACTTTGAATGATGCAGCTTCAAAATAGTTCTTCCTTAGCACAATTCTCAATGCATTTGAATGGCACTTTTAGTTTGAGCAGCCAATGAGTTCAAAGCGTTTAAAAACTCATAACTCATAACTCTATGGCTCGGGTCAGAACTACTTAAACAATATTATTATTCTGACATCTAGAGATATTCCTTTTTTGCAGTGTTGGGTCAGTGTCAATGGCACTTTGGTTGTTTTGGGCCTGGTTTGTGTTTTTCAAGCCGGTTTTCCAAGAATTTTGACACAGTTTTATGCTTCATGTGCTCCATCAGACATAAGTAACAAATAACATGGTTTTTTTCACAGTGCCAAGTGATGTGTAGTCGTGAATGTTTTCCTGGTGAGGTTTCTGGATAGGCGCAGTAGGCTAATGGTAGGGTGAGAGTGTATCTTTAGGCCCAAGATAAACTCTACAAGTGAACTTTGATGTGGTTAGCCTAGTGTTTTGGTTATGGTTAAAAGAAGGAAGTAACATTTAGTTTTGTTTGATTGATTCTGTTTGAAATTCAACTTTGCAAACGTATACTTTCACTCGTGAGATCAAACTTTATTCATCAAACCATATAATATTTAGATTTCATTACTTCAAAGTTCATCATGTTCAGTGTTTTAAGTTTAGCAAATCGGAACACTGCTGTCAAACAACCTTCAGTAGTGTATATTTAATTAACTCTTGACGTGCTCTAGACAAGGCATGAAATTGGAATTGTCTATGTAGTAAAATAGTGGAAAAAACCCTTAAATTAGTGATCATAGTGGTTTGGGGGCTCAAAGCATTCTTGGGCAGGGGGCCCTATGTATGTGCTGCTTTTTAATTCCTAACTGAAAATTGATTTGTCAGTCCACAACAAACAGATGGCTTTACCATACAAGTAAAAAGGGAAACTGGTGAGGTGTATTGGCTTTTAAATGATATTTTACCAAATTGCATGGAAACAATTACCAAGACATATTTATTTTAATGGTTCATTTATGGGGCCCCCTGGAAGCTTGGGGCTCTAAGCAGCTGCCTTCTTTTGCCTGATGGTAGCACCGCCTCTGGTCATACATAATCTTAAAATCTATTACAGTATTAGGACCTTAGGGACAATTACACTGAATACTGTTGCAATCAGTATCTAGAATAGAATTAGCTAGATAGCTATTACCTTTAGCCTTCTTGCTTGATTTCCATTGAAATCAGTTACAAAATTTTACAAACTCTATTTTAAATTTCCAAATATTGATCTGGTGATATGGGAATCTGGTACTAATCTGGTACTAATTCTAGTTCTGGTACTAATTCTGGATTCTAGTTGTCCTCGGAGCTTGGAAGTCGGAGCTCGAAGTGACAGAATTTAGAGTTATTGCTTTTCGGTTGTTATTTCAGAAATAAACACATTTTTAACGTTAACAGCTTCATTTGCAGGATTAGAGCAGTAGAGCATTTTAGTTTATGTAACTGCAGATACTCAAATACACTACAGCTTCATGCTATATAAATACTGGATTCACAGTAGAGTAAATATTACACTAGTTATAAAATAGGGTGCCGCCATGTTGGATATTTAATCTCGGGGTTGTCAGAGTTGTTCGAGTTGAAATTCTGAGATCAAGGCCCGTTCCATTTGACTTTTACAACTCGGAAATTCCGACCTCCGAATACAACTGGAACGCACCATGATTGCGTTACATTTTTGGGTTTGAATCAAATTGCCTATCCAATCCAGTGGAGTCCCGAGGGAAAAACCTACAACTGATATTTTTATATTTTTGCACTGACCCAACCAGCTTAGACAATGGCACTGTAGAGGAGCTCTGGTGGATAGATGAATGAAGAGGTCATGTGTCACTGACCTCCTTGTTGTTGTTCCAGTCCCAGTGTGGCCTGTGTTTTTGTAACAGTGCATGATTTCAGCCCTGATACTTACGTGAGTGTGAGCTGAATTAGTCTTTGAGATTTTCTGGGGGTCATGTTGTTGTGACATAAATAAAGGACCACCCTGCTCCGGTCAATCTGACACCACTCAACATATGACACGCTGGACTCATCTTCCTGCTTAAAGGTCCTATATTATGCTTTTTTGCACATTTCACAGTCTATTTTGGACAAACTGTATTTAGGTTTCCATTTGACATTTTGAAACACAATATTTATCTGAGACAAGCTGCTTTGTTAATCTCCCACTTGGACTCAATAGCAAACCCTCGGCTTAGGGGTCTGTCTCTTTAAGACAAGAACAAACCATTTGTTCCGGGTTTCAGGGGTTTCAACCCCCTTTTTACTTCTTCTGGGATATAAAGAAAGCCTTCAGCCTCACTGCTGAACACACATTTTCTCTAATCAGATATGTTGTTAAATGGTGGAAAGCTAGCAAAGTAGCAACAATGCTTCTTTGTGTGCATTTGTTGACAGTGCAGGAGCAGGCAGGAGCACTTCCTAGAAAGAAGCGGTTTGCCACTATTTATTCCATAACTAATAGTTGAATCTGTTTATTACTCAAACATGCACAAATGAAACAAAACACAACTTTGGGTATGTGTTTGAAGTAGAAATAACATTATAACATGGTTAAAAGCTTTTAGTCTATTATATAGGACCTTTAAACAAATATGACAGCCTCCCTGGATAGTTACCGTTATTGAGTCATTGCATCCGTTATTTATAAGAGGCCATATGAATACACACAGTGACTCTGTGATGTCTGTAGTGTTTCAGTGAGTGATGGTGGAGTGAGATGTTGGAGTCAGATGTTGGCTGTGACTGGGGTTTGGCATTGAGCTAAGAAATGAAGTAATGTTGGAATTTGAATTGGAAAAACATTGCTTGATGTGCTTCATATCTGCTGGATCTGGTTGTAATACTAGGGGGTTATTGTATTGAGGTGGGTAGGGAAGTGAATAGTCTGTGCTTAATAAAACATACTGTTAAAAATACTCAAGTTCGAATTCCAGCTCACAACAGTTCTCCCTGGTTTCCTGTCAGTTTACTGTCCTATCAGATAAAGCTGAAAAATGTCAAAACATATATATATATAAAAATCAAATACTCAATAAGAAGTAGTAATAAAATTCATCCTCGAGAGAGAAAGGCACAGTATTCAGAGAAAATACTATAAGGACATTTAGTACCACTACCCCTAAGTTAGAGCATTTCTGTAACTATATATCTGTTTGGCCTGATATGATATGCAATACATGGCTCCTGATACTGATAATATCACAATATGGTGATACTGTGATATTCTTTAATGGAACTAATACAGCTTTTAAACTCTATTCTAATGAATGGATACTATTTTTTTATGCAGTACAGTTAATTTAATCATTAGAACGATAAATACTTCAACTGTATCTCAAATAAGTCGAACAAAACTGCAGTTCTGCCAGATTTTACTGTACAGGTGCTATGAGTAAATACAATAGAGTCAGTGAAAATACTGCACCCAGCTTTCCACAAATATGTATAAATTATTCATCTATGTAGCACATTACGTAGGATTTTTTCCACCAGAATGTACTGTAGTAGTACTAAGGCTCAATGAAGTGTTATATTGTAGGCATTTAAAAAAAACCTCAAGAATTTCTCTAAGCTCTATACATCTGAATCAGTCCATGGCAGTCCACTATATACACTTAATGTGGCATGAACCACCAACAACACTCCACAACAAGCACACAGTCACAGCTACAGTTACAGTTAGTTAATACAGTTACGGTCACAGCTACAGTTAGTTACTACAGTTACAGTCACAGTCTCTACAATTACAGTCACAGTTATGCACACTATATGCACAATGTTGCACAATATGTTACTACAGTTACTTCACATTGGTCCGCATCCGCAGATCCTAGCTGTGAATGCGATAATTCAAAAACAAATTGCCGGATCAGTTTCAACATTTGCACACAGGTACATATCATAAAGATGCCGAACTGTATCTATTTGGGTACTTATACAGTGAATATTAATTAAGTAATTAATTAATTACGGGCCAAAACTGTGAACACAATAACTCAAAAAGTATTTGCTTGATCTTTTTCAACTTTGTACACAGGTACATATCATGAAGATGCAGAACTGTATTGAGTTTGGTAAATCTTTGATTAATGACAATCAAATAATTAACAAATGAATGCCCAGACACACTTTATTGAGCCAATAATCTTGCTGAACATAAAAAAACAGAGCGCAATGAAACTTGGTACAGTGATTCTCCACAGTGTACCCAACATAAAATATTACTATGACCCCACCCTACAACAAACAGGAAGTCGGCCATTTTGGATTGAAGTTGGGAAGTCAGGTATATTTGACAGCCTCTAACTTGCACATTCTTTGCCCGATTAGGCTCAAACCTGAAGCACCTAAGTACCCCCGGCCCTGAACACATCTGACCAATATGATGCCAGTTACCTCTATAGACTGAAAGAAGGATGTAGTTTTAGGGAAATTATGTTTGGGGGTGGAGCCTCTTAATTGCTTGTTAACAATATAAAAACCCTTGCACAATGTCTGATTAAGGTGTCTGTTGGTGCCATAGCAGTTGTGGCAGAAGTATGGTGGCATTTTGCCAATAGGTCTAGTTTAGCATTTATTTATCTTCCAAAATACAAAATGAGTGATTAGAAGATCCAGTTATGTGATCACACATTACCCTTAAAGTCAACTGTACATTGTGTTACATACTACATGCAATGACGTATATCTCCTTCCCACCATTTTATCAGTAGTTGTATACTGCTTACATATTTCTGTCTTTTAATGCCAATTCCACATAGATCAGGTTTGTGGTTCTAAATCAGGTGAAGATGGTTACTAAATAGAAGGCAATCCAATAAGCGTATGTCACGTTTATAAGACATTGTAAAACTCCTGGATCCAGACGGTGATCCAGAGCAACAACATTAAAAATGTATCAAAATAATAATGTTCCCAAAATGTTCTTATTAGTTTAATATTGATTAATTTATTCATGAATATTTTTGTGTCTTACAGCCCTGCAGGTATCGTCCCATGTCCGGCCACACCCACCACATTTGGCCACATCCGAGCGGCCAATGGTCAGGGGCAGCAGAGGCGGCGCATCACCTCAATCCAGCCACCTACGGGTCTCCAGGAATGGCTCCGAACATTTCAGGTCAGCACTACACACACACACACCCCTCTTCTTTTCCACTCCCAGGGGTGTCTGTGAAGCCTGAAGGAAAAACTCATCAAAAAGCAGATGTTGTACCCAATCAATGTTCACTTAGTCTCTCAGATAATTGCCGCCTTGTTGTTCTGGCCCAGCACATTACCATAGGCACTGTAGCATGGAATTGGAATTAGCTATACCTGTTCGGACTAAAAGCAGAGTTATGACATCACATCACTGCTATACTGATGGCTTTTTGTAAAGTTGTCAACTTTAGTTTTGTATTAAATAGGCCCGGCTTTGGATCATTATATCGGCGAAAACAGCGTGTCGCCGATATTATGGAATCACGTCGGTGCGCGTCCGCGTCCGCGTCCGCGTCCGCGTCCGCAGATCCTAGCTGTGAACGCGATAACTCAAAAA
>JAVQKC010120545.1:0-26150 GCA_036025475.1 Philypnodon macrostomus
ATGATATGTACCTGTGTGCAACAGTTGAAAAAGATCCAGCAAAGACTTTTTGAGTTATTGTGTTCACAGTTTTGGCCCGTTATTAATTAATTACTTAATTAATATTCATCGTAGAAGTACCCAAATCAAAACAGTTCTGTTTCAATTTGTTTTTGAGTTATCGCGTTCACAGCTAGGACGCGCACCGATTCCATAATATCGTCGTTTCGCCGATATAATTAGAAATATATAATATATATATATATATATGATACTAAGAAGAATACTGTTATTTGGGATCCCTTAAAACTGGATGTACCATTATTGGTTCAGGTGTTTTGGCTCGTTCCACCTCTCCTTCCTCCGGTAAAACCTCGTAGACTTTACTGAGCAGCTGTTTCTTTAGCTCTGAAAGTGAGTGAACGTTCAGGACACATACATTGGGAACATGAAGGTGTCCAAAGAGTAATGATATGTACTTACTGTTTCCTTTGGAGAGTGACGACTTCAATGGCGTGTCTTGTTTCTTGGGTAATATCTTCTCACACATCGGTTTAACTAGACTTCTGAACCGACCCATCGTGAATATAAACTAGAAATTCGTATGCCCTACCTTGTAAACATTAAATTAACAATACACGTACATTTTAGGAGCTGAAAATAAGTAAATCTATGAACAAAACATGCTAATTATTCTATAGTTTAAACACCTGATTGATTCATTTTCTACCCGGTGCTTAGCAACGAGCACACCTGCAGCTTCCGCTCATCAGCAGCGCCATCTAGTGAGTCTGTGGAGGGTTGCCAGGTTAGTGTCAGTTTGTGGAAAAATAGTTTAACATTTCTTTATTAATTACACATTGTTCAATCTAGAAAGAGTAAGAGTACTTTTACCACCTCTGTGTGTCATGTAAGAACAGCTTTATGTGAAAAATGTGATGATGTGAAATTCTGTTCCTTGAGCCATTACATTATTTTGAAGTAACGATACTCTTACTTGAGTAAAAGTATTGGCTACTATAATCCACCTCCGTCTGCTTGGCAAAAATTGTGGATGAAGTTATGGCAAACATCAAATTGAATGGATGAACAAATGTGTCTCGTTACAGTTTGCACAAAAAACACCATTTCTGATTCATCATCATTATGACCAAGCATTTGTAATATTTTTACATAATACAATTAATACACATTTATATATATATATATATATTTATATTTATATATATATATTTCATTCATACAAAAGACTTGATTTCATTGCCCCAATTAAACAAAAGCCATCATGAACCATAACAAAAGTGTTAAACCTATAATCCTATAAACCCTATAATCACCATTTAAACCCATACTAGTTCAGTCTGACATTAATCCATATAAATAAATAAAGTCTCAGTCAGAAATCATCTACACTTCACTTCAAACCTACACAAATAAATGCAAAATAGTTACTGGACACTTTGAAGTTGTTACATGCAGAGCTCACTGAATCAAAAAAGCAACTTCAGTTTTTGGACAGTACATCCCAGTCAAGTTTGGGCATTGTCCATATTTGCATTATTACAATGTACAGTCTACTAGAGGTGTCAGTACCATTCAAAAGCAAAACTCTGTCTTACCTGTGATAAAAACTGCCTTCCCATTGGCCGACAACAGAGGCACGGGCTTGGCTCTCACTTGGCCGTAGAGCAACCAGGTAAGCCCCGCGGTGGCCAATAGCAGAGCGGCCGGCAGACAAAACGCCCACAACCGTTCCACCAAAACTGTGGCTCCCAACCAGGCCATAAACTTGGACGCGGCGCTCAGCTGGGATGCCAAAATCTTCTTCACAGCGCCCCCTAGGAACACCGTCAAGACGCACAGGTAGATGAAGAATGGCAAAGTGTAGTCCTCCATGGCTTTGCAGTAGGGGATGTGCTGTGGTAAAGTCTGTGGTAAGTTTTTTGGCTTGTGTTTGGTAAAAAAGCCAATGCTGAGCTGCTGTTGTCTCTCCTTGCGCAGGCTGTATATATAGAGCCTGGCTTGCTGAAGTGGGAGGAGCAGTGTGAGCAGCCGCATCTTGTAATCTCCAGCCAACGGATACAAAGTTTAACAGCAGTTCAGCAGCTCCAGAAGTCAGACGGTCTGCCCAGCCCACGCCACACACACAATATAATCATTACTCTGGATTACCACACGGACAACATGTTTCAGCCCCCTCCCTGTGTTGTGTGTGCGTGTGCCAAAGAACATTCTACAAAGCCACACGTATTGGCAAAAGGACAGAGAAGATAAAGAGAAATTAACCTTGGTTTAGCAGCAAAAGTAAACAGAGAGTGACTTAAATGAGAAGTCCAAATGAAAAAATATGGTTCAAATTGTTAATGATAATCTCATAATTTTACTTAAGTCCCTCCCCCTGACCTCTACAGCAACATACAGACTTTGTGGGTTACCGCTTTGTCCAATAGTAGTGGAGATTTACTTTAGTCCCTCCCCCTGACCTCTACAGCAACATACAGACTTTGTGGGTTACCGCTTTGTCCAATAGTAGTGGAGATTTACTTTAGTCCCTCCGCCTGACCTCTACAGACTTTACATCATAGAACAGGGTCATGGAGTCCTTTTGCTGTCTACATCACAACAATATAAGATCATGCTATAGATGCTTTCAAAGTCTGGAAACAGAAAGTTCTAAATTCCGGAACGGAAGCAACTGGAGGCAAGACCGTAATACATTTTCACTGGAGAAATTAGCCACAAAATATTGCAAATTAAGATGATTTTGACAAATGACAACCATTCTCTACATGTAGGTGATGTCAGAGCCTGGGTAGGAAACATTACCTCACTGTACCTCACATTGTATGTTTATTTCATGTACACATTAGTAACAGTTAGACTTTTGGCTGGGGGCAAAATTCTTGAGTCCTTACAGAAATGTTGATGACCACAATAGTTTTTTTTCATTGTATATTCTATCCCTCACCACAAACACTACTTTTTTGTAAAGCTAACTCATTTTTGCTCCAGTCGCCTCCATTCTGGAATTTTAAACATTCCATATGACATTTTACATTTTAAAGGGTCTATATACCTCCCATAAAGTTTATACAGAATTATCCCCTACCTCCCATCTGAGGGTATGACATCATCACATTCTAGAACCTACAACCCAGAAATACTGGTTCTTGGCCAGGGTCAAAACCTACTCCATCAAAGCAGTTTTTATTCAACATCAGTCTTATCTGACCAATTGCCATGGCTTATCTGAAACTGACTACTTGCTTAACTAGCTAACTAACTGGCTATTGTACCCCAGCTAAGGCCAAAAGATGATAGGATAGGACTGACTGAAACTAGTGGAGGAAGATTAATACACGTAATTTGAGCCATTTGTTCTCTGAAATAAATAACTGTTTTTTATGTCAATTTCCAGGGGGAAAAAAAGCATTTTAGCTGGCCCAGAATTTCATAATAATATTCAGGGACTTAGTTTTGAATGTAGCAGCCTATTAGACTAACTTTCTAGGACACACAAATGGAGACATGGCAAGGTTAATTTATTCAGTAACACTGCTATTTAAATGAAATAGTCTGCTGTGAAAAAATACATCTATTATGTGCATGTGTCCCAGGGTTAGCCATTACTACCCTTGACTTGTGACAGTCAGTTATTATCACCTCTGCTGGATATATGAAAGACACAGGCACTTGCACATACTATTGAAATAGCATTGGTAACTGAAGCAGGTTAAATTTATCTCTAATGAGTTATTTTGTATTAAGAAAAAAAATTAATAATGTATTTCTCCTTGTATTTTTAGGGGCTTAATACTGGCCATTGTCCAGCGTTTACCTCACCGAAGACCCATAGTTGCTGGATAGACTTCACTTGTGACCCCAATTGCCCAGAAAAAAAACCCACATTTTCCAGTGAGAAATGTTGTTGACAAAATACTATTTCTTAACACACCTCATCTGCAGTGAGGTATAATGAGTCATCAATGAGTTTATGGTGAAGCAGTTTGTCAAACCCATAACTTTTTCACAATATGCTTTTTTGTTCTTTTTTCTATAAAGGAGAAGTTGGCCAAAAAAGGGTATGTGTGTGATTCAAGTGTATTGGGTATTTTGGTCAATTTTGTCATCATTAGTGACTGTTATTGTCGTTTGTACAAGCCTATAAAGCTACAGTCACAATGGCCCTATTCTTGGTCATGTCTACAAGCAACCTACAAAACCTTAGTGACCACTTAAGAACGATGCACAATATTTGTGGGTGATTTAGGGTCCAAGCGGCATATGTACTATGGCAAGCTCTTTTAAGCTCTTTTTAACATTTATTATAAAACCTGGATATGTAATACAGATATCTGCTTCCTAGTAGAAACTGTATTTTTCTATATCCCTAACAGCAGTCCTCCTATCCACACTTTAACATATATACACAATGTAATTTCGCCTAGGACAAATGACGTCATGTTTTCCATTCATTTCTATGGGTGACGTCATTAGAGATATCTATAACATGCCAATAGTCTGCCCTTTCTGAGAAACATAGGTGGGTCACCTCTCTTCAAGTTTAGCTGGTCATTTTTCAGTCCTCCAGGCATCCCACGCCTGTTTGCTGAGACTGTCCCACACAAACCAATGTTTTTTTGGGCCAACTCCTCAGCAAGGGTCGGTGAGGTGTAGTAGCTGTCCATGTAGACCTCGTGCCCATTCCCCTCATATGGACCCAAGAGGTGGTGAACAATACGGTTGGTGGCAGCCCCTTCACCAGAATACTGCCCGGTGTGAAGTGACCACTGTAGGACATACCCCGTATTGCTTTCACTCAACACATAGGCTCTGTAGCCGTATTTATCTGGCTTTCTGGGGTTATACTGCTTCAAGACGGACCTCCCCTTGAATGCTATGGTCATTTCATCCAGGGAGAGCTCCTTGCCTGGTGTGTAGACCTCCGAAAAACGAGGGACCAGTAGTTCAATTATTGGCCGGACTTTGAACAGAACTGTCATGGCCTGGTTGTCCCCTCCTCACACACTTTGAATTGTCACTAAAATGCAAGAACGAAAAGATCATCTCAAACCTGTTTCGAGACATTACCTCCCCAAAGCCAGGGGTGAGTGTGGGCCAAAACTTTTCCCAATAGTCTTCAATTTCTGGCTTCTCTACCAGTCCCATGGAGAGATACAGGGCCATAAACGCTTTCATCTTGGGCACAGACACTTCACGCCACCGGTGAAAAACCTGATGAAAAAAAGGGATGTGCATAGCGGTTAGTCTCTCTCGTTCCAGAAGTCCTCTGTTAAAAAGATGGACACATATGTCATTGGATCATCACCTGTCATGTCTGGAAACTCTCTATAGCCAGTGGGCTCATCAAAAGGCTTTAGCCAGGGCTGATATGTTTCATTTTCCCCGATCAAAACCAGTCATCATCATCACTGCTGGGTCCTACCGGACTACCAGGGGTTGGTGACCCGGGATCAATGCCTCCGTCCTCATCCACAGTATCATCTGACTCCTCAAACTCATCACTACCAGTTTGAAAATGTCCCGGGGTCTGTGGTGTTTTGGGTCGGAGAAAATAGAGCCAATGGCAGGGCATGGTAGCTTCATCCCACGGGCTGGTACCTGAACTGTCTGTGTGACCCGTATCCTCATCTGACACATCAGGGCCCTGGCTTTCACAATTACGCACCACCAGGCACAAAGGTTGGTCACACTTCTCAGGACTTTCTCCAGGGCTGCTGGAGGGACTCCAGGGGCTGCTGGAGTGCTCTGCGTGCTGCCTCTCATCTCCACATGACCCTCTACCGGGCACAATCGCTGAAAAAGTACCCTGGGCCACCACAATTTAGTTAGACAACCGGCTTCGTCATTATTGTCTGACACCTTTCAGAAGGGCCCACCACCAGTTTCAAACCACGGTTGGAGATTATATGTCCGAGCATTAGCCTCAGCATTAGCCCCAGCGTTACCTACATTTCCACATCTCTGCCAACAATGCTTCTTTTTTTAAGAAAAAAACTGACTTTTCCAAGAGTATTCCCCCCGCAAAGGAACACTTTTTTGGGCATAAAAAAGGAATCAAACAAGCCTGGGAAGGACACACAGAGCGGAGCACGTTTGTTGAATCACCCGGAACACATGGGTCGCAGTGAAGCGACACACACCCACCAATGCCTGGACACAATTCCACAGTGGAATCAGTGGATGTAGCAATTCTGCGACCATGGCGCCCAAAGGGTTAACAAAGGAATAAGACAAGGTTGTCCTCTGAGCAGGTTTCTATTTCTGTTGGTTGCACAAACCATGGCTACACGTATTAAATATACTGATTTTCTGGGTATAAGGGCTTTTCAAAGAGAGGTTAAAATCTCGCAATTAGCAGATGATACTGCCATTTTTATTAACGACAAAAATAAAATAGAAAAAGTCTTACAAAGTATTAATGAATTTTCAAATGTTTCAGGACTAAAAATGAATCTAAGTCATCATTGTTTCCTTTAAAAAACTTGCATCAACAAATATACAACATCCCTGTTAAAAGTTCTGTTACTTACCTTGGGGTTACTATTGAGCATAATCAAAATGAACGATCCAATTTGAATTATCTTCCAATAATCAAACAAATAACAAATAAGTTCAATATGTGGTTAATGAGAGATTGAACCCTGTATGGTAGAACTCTATTAGCAAATGTGAAGGAATATCAAGATCTGTGTATATGTCATTGTCTTTGGATATGCCCAGAATGGTCTATAAAAAATAAAAACTTTATCTGGAAAAATAAGGTTCATTACCTAAAAAAATAAATACTTTGTAACCAAAAAGGGAAGGGTGGTCTTGAGGTGCTAAGCTTTGAAACTCTAAACAATGCCTTTAAAATAAATTACCTATGCAAATTAGTTCATGACGAAGAAAATATATGGAATGCTATACCTAAGTATGTATTTAATCAAATAGGAGATATCAATTTTTATTAAAATGTAACTATAAAATTGAAAAAAATACCTATCAAACTCCAATTAGCATAAACAGTCATTGCTGTCCTGGAGGCTCATTTACAAACATAGTTTATCTCCAACCAACTGCTATTTATGGAACAATGAGAATATTCAACATAAAAATAAAACTTTATTCATCAAAACATGGTACGATAATGGAATCTTATGGTTAAACCAAATACTTAATAAACAGAGACAGATTTTACAATACAACCAGTTCCTTACAAATTACCAAATTCCAATAACGCTATCAGAATATGCAATGGTCTCCAACTCAATTCCAAATGGATTAATACAACTGTTTAAAAGATCACAATATAATCAAATAACACATAGATTCAATAATCAATTATTTATTGGAGAAATCGACATAACTACTACAAAATGTTCAAACAAGTATATCCGGAAAAATTTACAAATTATCAGTCAAATAACTTTAATTCCACAATGGGAATCAATTTATAATAAATTAAATTGGAATAAAGCCTGGCTGGCTGGAGAGAGATTCTGCATACATAATAAAATTAAATCTCATTCAAAATTCTGCATAATATCTACCCAGTAAAGAACTAGATATAGATTATAATCGTGATTTTTGTAACGCAGAACAAGAAACAATCACTCACCTTTATTATCATTGCAGACATATTTCAACATAATAAAAAAAAATATTAACAAAAAGCTGTATCACTGTATAATATAAACAAAAAATACTTGATTGTGATGTCTGATTCTTAAAAAACTGGTAATGACATGAAGTGAAGTATCAAATATGTGCGCCAGCTCTGTATTTATTTTCCCCAAAAATGTAAGTGACTCTGCTCCTGTATTTTTTTTATTTTTCTCATTATGTATACAAATAATTGTTTACGTTACATTGTTAACAACCTGTGTTAAAAAAACTAGCATGACTCCATCTTGAATTTTTGGAATCTTCCTACAGAGGATGTTCCTAAAATGGACATAAGGGGAGGAGCATCACTGTCACTAGACCCAGTCTGCTCTGACAGAAAAAAGGAGGCTAATTAGCTTAAGCTAATCACATGCTAACTTCTCTCTTAGCTTTTCCACATAGCACCTCAACTATCTTCATTGACTCCAATTTCTTGTGGTAAGTTGGTCAGTATCTAGTATAAATTAACGTTGGAGAGCTAGTTAGTGTAGCTAGTTTGGAGAGCTAGTTAGCCTGTTTTTTACCCAAATCACAATGTGAAATAGACTGGGCAGATACACACGGGAGCATACCATTGTTCCCATGACGCATTGTTCCCATGGCCCATAGGTTGTTGTTTTTTTCAAAATTTGGCCCATTGTTTTCAAATTTCTAACAAACAAAAAATAAAATAGTCCCATTATTCTCACAGCCCATAGTACATATAAGGAGATGCTTTATGTTCTGTATCATTGAAAAGCTGAATTCTGATAGATGTGAAAAGAATGAATGAGTCTACAAAATAGTGTTCTGTGTTTATTGATGGAGTTTTGACACAGTAGTTTTTAAGTCAGTAAAAATCATAAAAAAACGATACAGCATTTTACACCTGCTCTTGTAGGTTTCTGCTTCAATTTCAATTCAACTATAAGGTCATCCAAACCCCATACATACAACCATATTTATACACAAACAATATTGGTCTTTCCCAAGGACACAGCAACAGTATGCAAAAGATGATTTGAATCACCAACCTTTTTGCACTAGGAAAACCGTTTTACCAACTGAGCAATTGCCACCCTATAAAACATTTTAAAAAATGCCTGAACAGCCAGAAAGATAACTAGGCACTGTCCAGGGTGTCCTCTTCCTAACACCTATAATTTCTGGGATATACTCCAGTTATCTGTTAACCCTAATAGTGGTTATGACGGAAACATCTTGAAACTTCTAAATCTAAAATGTGTAACATTTTCTTGATGGAGTCTTTGCAAGCACGCCGTATTTTGCCCATTTGGATGCCATACATGATGGGGTTTAGGAGCGGCTGTAGGGCAGAGAAGTACAGCAATAAAAAAATTTGTACGGCAATGGGAATGCCGCTCATGTCAAAACGTGTCTGCAGAATCTCGAAGAAAGCACCAAGAGTAAAGTTTAGCAAAGAGACGATATGTGTGGTATACAAGTGTGGACCGCCTTCTGCCTGCCTTGAGAGCTGTGGCCACCAAGCGCCACCGTCAAGATGTGGCCGTAAGAGAAGAAAATTGGCAAGAGCGGCACCAGCAGACTTAATGTTGTTGCAACAAAACCGTAAATGTTATTTATTCTCGTATCGGAGCATGCCAAACGAACAATCAGGTAGTTGTGGCAAAACAGATGGTCAATAAAGTTCCCACAAAGAGTTAGCCGCAGGTTCAGAGAGATTGTGATGAAGCATCGCATGAAGGAGTAGATCCAGATAAGGACTATCAACACAGAGACTTTGTTTTCAGTCATTATTGTGTTGTACTGCAAGGGGCGACAGATGGCCACATAACGGTCGAACGACATGGCGGCCAGCGTAAACAGCTCCACGTTAGCATACGTGTAAAAGCAGAAAATCTGGAAAAAGCAGAATGTAATGGAAACAGTGTGAACTTCCTTGGAAATCTGGTACAACAGAAGCGAGAACAAACCTGTGCTGCCGTAAAGTTCATTCATGAATAAACTGCAGAAAAAAATTTGCATGGGTTCATGAGGACTCCGGTTAAAACAAATGACAACTATGAGGAACAAGTTTAGGAATAAAATCAGGACGTACAGAGAGGCAGTCAGTAGCAGAAAGAACATTTTCAAGTTCCCCAGTGGCAAATACACCCCAAGGATGAAGTATGACAAAGAGGAGTTTAACATAGTTTTTATGTATTTGATTCCAAGACCAGATATTGTCCTGGTTTAGTCATAGATCTGTTTCAAATAAAAGCCATGGTTAGTTCAACATAATTCCAAATTTAGAACTGAACTAGTCGCATTTTAATCCTGGTCTGGTTCAGGTTTATAATAGTCCTTGTTTAGTCCAAAACCAACGATTTTTTCAGCAGCCATTCTTCATCAAATATTTTCTCTTAATTATGTTCAGTATTAACAATCATATTGTCACAATACATTATGTAGGTTAGCACTTTTGAGAATTCTCAAGTGCTGGACCTAATAGTGGGACACGGGGACATTAAAAATAGTAACAGCAATTTATATAAAATAAAATGTGGCTCACAATAACACAATCAGGTCCCACAATTAGATCTGGCTTAGACCTGGTTTAGCTCTTAGTGATCCAAACGTAATACATTCAAATTGTCCTGAACAAGCCTTCTATCACTGCGCTCCACAAAGTCATTAATTTCTCTTTTGAAATTATTATGACAAATACAAGAAACACAAGGAAATGTAAACATAATTTCTCGTATTGTTTCAAATGAGGTAGACTTCTTCAAGACAACACACAATAACATTAAAATCAGGAGCGTGTTTATCGAAAACGTCATAAAAAAGATTTGATTCCTAATAGCATTTCCAACTTTGCCCTTATAAGTAATTATGGACAAGAGTATAAAAATGTTATAAAAAATAAATAGTATAAAAAGGCAAGAAACATAACACCCACAACTTCATATACAAAACAGTTTAACAGTGGGTATAATTAAAGTATTTTTTATTTTAATTCATTCATCTTAAAAACAACAATGCAATATTCCCTAATAAATACCATTTCTATTTAAAAGTTAATGATAAAAGAGGATTACAAACTAATATATTAAGCCAGACAGTCGGGTTGCATGTCAGTCTTTGAGAATATGTTGCACCACAGTTGACAAAAAACACACTTTTTTCAGAAGTATATAAGAAAATACAGTGACATTTTCACAGCAAAAACTTGATCAGTGAAACCAAACCAAGATTTGATCAGTTCAAGTTAAACAGCATTAGTGATGTTGTGATCCCTTTCTGAATCAAAGCCAACTGTGTTTGTTGTGGTTGGAGAGAGAGAGAGAAAAGTGACAATGAGAGGCTGGAGAATCTTTAAATCCTCTCTGACCAAACAAGTCACATGACTTCTGCACACCAAGTTGACGATAACTGCTCAGAAAGTGAGCCAATACACACCGGCACGGAATTCATCATTCACAGAGCCGTGTTACACAATAATCTTTTGAGAGGCTGGCAGTGCTAATCTGTATTTGTGGGAGATTATACACATCTCAAAAAAATAAAAGGGAACACTTAAACAACATAATGAATCTCCAAGTCAATCACACATCTGTGATATCAAACTGTCCACTTAAGAAGCAACACTGATTGACAATCAGTTTCACATGCTGTTGTGCAAATGGAACAATAGGTGGAAATTATAGGCAAATAGCAAGACACCCCCAATAAAGGAATGGTTCTGCAAGTGGTGGACCACTTCTCAGTTCTTATGCTTATGGATCACTGCCAGAGCCCTGCAAAATAACCTCCAGCAGGCCACAAATGTACATGTACACAAATGGTCAGAAACAGTCTCCATGAGAGTAGTGTGAGGGTCCTAATGCAAGACAATGATAGACCTACAGATACAGGAGCCTGCCAGCACGCACTAAAAGACTCAGAGACAGTTACTACCCCCAAGCTGTCAGACTACTGAACTCTCAATAATGCTCCCAACAATACTGAACTCTCAATAATACTGCACTGAATCACTTTATGTAATATGTTTACTGCTGCTGCACTATTTGAATGCATCATGTATGTGCAATACTATATCATGTGCAATACAAAAGTCATCTGAAGTATTTTACCACCTGTGAAATACTCTACTTACACCTTATTTAATCCTACTGCACCTTTGTATTTTTCTTTTTTATTATACTTTTTATTATATTGTTACTTATCTCTTTGTTTTGCACACCTTTTTACCATGTACTATTACTGCATGTTATTAGTACTTCATGACTATCTTAGCGAGTCTAACGGTTCTCCCGATCCAAAGCATTTAATTGCATTTTTTGACCCTGTGTTGAATGTGCATATGACAAATAAACTGAAACCTGAAACCTGTCTTTTAGAAAGTAACCAGCTTCACTCAAGACGTGATAAAACTCACATCAGGAGAGCTGCTGGAGCTCATAGGCCTGAAAGTACGTAGTGCATGGACAGATATTGTTGAAAGTTCCCACGAGGCATGTAAGTATGTGTTATTATTCAGTACTTTTTTGTCCCTGGCTGGTGAATTGGCCTTTAAAAATAAAGCTTAAATACCTGTAGATAGCCCATGTTTTGATTTCTTATGTTTACAGTCCAGCTGAGGCTTGAACTAGAGGTGGCCCAGTATGAACAGAACAACTCCGACAGAAAGCCAGGACTCAGCTACAAAACATTTGAGCATGTCATGATAGATCAGATCAAACTTCTGGAAGAGCCTGCTGTTTTGATCCTCAAAAACATTTCAGGTAGTTCTTATATTGATCACTGAACTGTTGTATATATTAATATATAGTGTACTTTGCTTTTATTGTGTTCAAAGAAATGGTCGAAAAAGCCCTGCGCAAGCAAGCAGAAGACAGCTTATTTGGATTCACTAACTTGATTAGTGGTGCTAAGGTGTGAAGTCTTTTTCTTTCTCTGTTCTAGTATTTAGACATGTTCATGATGTACATATTTATTTGTTTTTTTTGTTTGTTTGTTATTCATTCCGTTTTTGTCAGCGCACACTTTCTGGAGTAATTTCGAAGAGCCAGAAGGCAGCTGAGTTCTTGGTAAGGACACAGTTTAAGATGGAGTTATTTGGAGCTCACATAGAAGGAACCACAAACAGCAAAACATCTGGCAAACAAAAGAGCCCCGTGGCACGGCTTCATTCATATTACCAGGTGAGTGCATGGAACTTACTCAAGTCCTTTCTTGATTACTTGCAAGGTAATTCTTTTTTACAACATGGTCAGTAAGCATTGATACTTCTCCTTGTATTTTTAGAATGCCTGCCAGCACTTTGCTAGACAGATCCCACTGGTGATCCAGTTCCATATTTTGCAAGAATCATGCACACAAATACAAAAAGAAATGTTGCAGAAGTATAAAGACAAGCCTGACACTTGGTCACTGCTTAAAACAGATTCAAAAATATCAAATCAAAAAAATCAAACTCAGAAGCACTTTATGCGTCTGACCGAAGCACAAATTTTGTTGTCTGGATTTTAGAAGCTTACTGCAGCAAATGTCCATTACATTTGTCATAAATTGGTTATTAACCAAATAATAGTGGACTTTCTTGTTAAAAAAGAAACATAAGTCATTGTAATGGTATGGTTACACTTTTGATTCATGAGGATGCCTATATATTGTAATCAAGATTCAACACATAATTTTAATAAAAATAAAATTGTTTAAAGACACCATTTTGCTCACTAAACTTTCTCTATTGATATGTGGAAAAAACCTCACGCTGTAGAAGTCATGTTTGTAAATGAGAAATGGTTCTCAAACAGTTTACCTGGATAAATAAAGGTTAAATAAATGAACAAGCCCAGGTTTGGATTACATTAATACATGTTTTGGTGACTGCTGCACAGTACAATCTACTCCAATGACTAGCCCTATTATTTACCCCCTTGTACCATCACTATTAGTATTATTGGTAGCCTACCACATACTATGTTCCTGTGTTTTTCTTTAATAATACAATAAATACAGTAACCCCTTCTTTGTAATGTGTGTGGCTGTGTGCATAGTTTTTTGACGAACAGGGAGTTGACGAAGAAGAGTTTTGACTGCCTGGACCCCACCTGACTCCCCACAGACAACATTTATTAGTGCTGTTTAATAATATAATGATAGACAGGCTAACTTAAATAACAACATTACAATCAAGGTTATCTATAGCAGCAGAACATATACCAAAACCACTTAATTAGTTTTATCTAATTATTATTATTTTTTAACTAATTGAAAAGTCTAGATGGTTATTTTGAAAGTTTTAATACATTAATGTCTTTCCTGTGGCATGTGGCTGTTTGACCTGGAAGTATTTCAAGCACACACAAGGCGTTTGTGGTCAGTGTTGGGTTTGTCTTGTTAGTATGTTGTTGTCTACGAACATCTTGTACCAAAGCCGTTTGATGATCACAAGATGTCCTTTGACGTGGAAAAGGATCTCGACGAGGATGGGATTCGAACCCACGCGTGCAGAGCACAATGGATTAGCAGTCCATCGCCTTAACCACTCGGCCACCTCGTCAGATAGCGTTAAGGCGATGTAATTACACAATTTTTACGCATTCACACGTGAATCACACGTATTTTAATGTAAATGTATAAAATAGCTGTGCTTTATCATAGTCAATATTAGCATGTGATTTTTATAGATCTGTTACGAGACTCGAGGGTTTGAAGAACCCGTGAAGCCAGTAAACCCTAGTAAAGCGAGTGGTAAATGCCGGTTGATCTCGTTTGTGATTGGCCAGAGTCATATTTTGCGCGCTCTGATTGGCTGACGGGTGGGCTGTTCGGTGAATGAATACAGGAAGTGACTGTGTGTAGCGTGATACTGCAAATTGACGCTGGTTTAAGGCACAGTAAGTCTAGCAAACTGCTTTACTTCAGCTCATATTGCCCTTTGCTTAACTCAGAACGTCTAAAATGATTTATAGGCACAATGTGGGCTCATTTTTAGATTCCGTGATTATTTGATTTTACGTTATTATCCACTGAATTCATGCCACTGTCAGGCGCGGTGTTGCTAAGTATGGGCTAATGTTAACTAATGTCTTGTTAAGCTTGAGTATTAACATTTGCGTGGAACTTTATAGTACAGTTAAGTATATATGTGTCATTGTTCCACGGCGATCACGTTTATGTAATGCATGACAAGTCAATAAAGTTGAGAAGAAGAGAATAGGACATTGAGAGTCTGACTGAGGCACCTGCTACCAACTGAAGGTAGTCATTTTTTACATCAATATTACACATGACCGGGTTGTAATCGATTAAATATTACAATTACTATGAATCAAAGTCTGTAACACAAGATATATTTCAAAAAGACAGACCACAATCGCATTACGACAAGCATAAATACATGATGAGCATCCTCAGGTCTACACGGTCTGTTAGCTTGTGTTATAAATATCTTCATTTTTTAAATTCTTTCTACGTACTAGATGAACAATACTCTTACTTGGGTTCAGTTTGTGGCTACCCTACCTCTGACATATGACAGCAAGCAACAGTAAGGATGTTCTACCACCTGCACTTTCGATAGAGCCTGACCTCCATATTGATCTTTTATCTTTACCAGTTTTTTTCCCATAACCTCATGTAACAAAAGAAACCTAATATCTTTTGTTCTCACAGTTCCTCGTTGGCAGTTTCAAACTCCAGACTGAAGATGGTCGACTCCCAGTACTACCTCCCGAATGACATTGGGATCTCAGCTTTGGATTGTGGTGAGGCCTTTCGCCTGCTGTCTCCTCAAGAAAAGAAGTACGCCCACTACCTCTCCCGGGCGGCCTGGTATGTTTACTCACAAAAACCATGAAGAAGAATTTATTTGTGTGTTGTGATAATAAATGAGCTATCGTTGGTTTAGGTATGGTGGCCTGGTGGTGCTGCTGCAGACGTCTCCCGAGTCTGCCAACATTTTTGTTTTGCTGCAGAAGGTTTTCAGAAAGCAAGCGCCTACAGAGCTGGAACCTGTCGCTACATCAGCCGGACTTAGCTCTGAGGAATACCAGGTCAAATGTGGTGTTACTCACGCTCCATTTAGTTCAAGTAAAGTAAATCCAATTGTAGCGTATATAAAGTCTGTTTCTTTGCCTCCAGGCCTTTCTGGTGTATGCAGCTGGTCTGTATGCCAACATGGGAAATTATAAGTCCTTTGGAGACACCAAATTCATCCCAAATCTACCGAAGGTGAGACCCTATAGAAATGTGTTTCAAATGTCCTTTATAGATTGAGTTGCTTGTAAGTGGCAAAAATATGGTATTTATAATTTTAGAAATTCTCTAGTATTGAGGAGGTGGCTTTATATTCCTAGAGCCCACTACGTTTTTTTAACTGGTTGAGGCCGTATCAGTATAAATGGATTCCGGTCAGAGAATGGGGAGTCTAGAGAGGGATGTGAACTGTAAACAAAGCACTTCTATTTTTATTATATGTTTATGTTATTGTTTACTTATTTCTTTTTGCAAACACTTTTTTACCATTATTGCATGCTACTAGTACTTCTGGACTATCTTATCGAGTCTAACGGTTCTTCCGATCCAAAGCATTTCATTTCATTGTTAACCTTGTGTTGAACCTGCATATGACAAATAAACAAAAGTTGGAAAGTTTTCTAATCCAATATTATTATTTTGTATTAATTCAGGACAAGTTTAAAGCTCTGATTTGGGCCAGCCAAGCTTTTGAAGAGCAGCCGACGGAGATGAAGCTGCTCTGGGACAGTTGCTCCTGCCTGCTTTACTCTTTAGACAACAAACAGAAACAGCTCGGCCTCGGTGACACGGTGGGAGTTTTCGAGTTTACATACTACACTAACTACTAAATACTAAATTGTAGACATCTTGAAAGCCTGTATCTTGTTGAACACAGCTGGCTCATAACACATTGTAATATTTTGGTTTGCCTTGACGTTAATTAGGGCATCACGACCTACTTCTCAGGAAACTGCTGTCTAGAGGATGCAGAGCTGGCGCAGAAGTTCCTTGACTCAAAGGTAAGGTTTGCTTTGTTTTTGGGCCTGTTTACTATACTATCCAAAAAAATTTAACTAACCCCAGAGAAACTTGAAAAGTCTTGAGCCTACATTAATACGTGTGTTGATGCGTTTGCTCTAGAAACTATCTGCATACAACACCCGCTTGTTCAAAAAAGACGACGAAGGGAAGACCGGCTATGAAGTGCGCTTGGCCTCAGCTGTGAAACAAGGTTAGTATTTTTTAAAAGACCACTCCCAATTTCATGTTATAAGGAATCAATGCTTACGCGATCTTTTGCTCATAGACTCAAAATACCATATACCAAATACCGTACGCTCTCAAAAACTATACTATTGAATACATGATGTGTTCATTTCAACGTTCAACCTGCCATCATTTAGAAGGAGCTATCTAATTGAGACACTTGAGTCATCATGGCAAAGTCCAAAAGGCGCTGTCTGCAAAAGGTCCAATGTAATTGTAAACCTGAAACCTTAAAACCTAAATGATTTACCTAAATGTATTATCAGCACAGTACGATTTGACTTGGTGTGGCTCCAAAAAACAGTAGTGATCAGAATAAGTCAATGTTACAAACAAATGACAAATATGTGCCTTTATTCACGCTAGAACCTTGAATATTGTTATTAGGTCTTTATTCAGCAATCTGCCAACTTTCCAAATCAGTTCTGGCTCTTTTAACCCTGTTTTGGCAAAATGCTGGAGGATTGCAGAGGAAGGCTGCATGTGTGAAAAGCCCTTAAAACCGGTCTTTTTCAGACTGTGCAGTGAATGGAGAATGTGAGTCGTGTTGTGGTACCTTCTGTTTCGGAGACAAAGACTTCACTGTGACCAGAGGCGACTACGCACCAGTGATGGAGAAAGTCTGCTTCTACCTCCAACAAGCACAGGTAACACACTGAAGAAATCAAATTCACATTGATTTATAAAGCAGCTCTTAACTTTGTAATTTGTGTCCATTTATTATATAGACTTACGCTGCCAATGAAAACCAAAAGAAGATGATTGAGAACTACAGACGAAGCTTCACTTTAGGCTCAGTCGATGCTCATAAAGAAGGCTCTCGATTCTGGATCAAAGACAAGGGCCCAATTGTGGAGAGGTAAGAGCAGTTTGGATATGGTCAGTCTTTTTCAGTTAAAGGTGTAGTCCATACATAAAAAAATATGTTAGAAATTAAAAAAAAGCATTATCTGACCCTGTTCTAAGACGTAAAGTAGGTCATCTGTCTATTTTACTTCAGCCCCTCCCCTGGGCCTCTACAGCAACATCAGATAAGACTTACCACATTTCAACTTTTGTTTATTTGTCATATGCAGGTTCAACACAAGGTTAAAAACGCATTGAAATGCTTTGGATCGGAAGAACCGTTTGATTCGCTAAGATAGTCCAGAAGTACTAGTAGCATGCAATAATAGTACATGGTAAAAAGTGTTTGCAAAAAAGAGATAAGTAAACAATATAATAAACATATAATAAAAATAAGTACAATAAAAATACAAAGGTGCAGTAGGATTAAATAAGGTGTAAGTAGAGTATTGGTGGTAAAATGACTTCAAGTGAATTTCCTATTGCACATGATATAGTATTGCACAGGTAGTAAGTAGCGTTGACAGTGAGGTAGTGATATACATGATACATTCAAATAGTACAGCAGCAGTAAACATACTCGACCAATAATACTCGAGTTTTACTTTAGCCCCTCCCCTGGCCTCTACAGACTACTTTACATCATAGAACCGGGTCAGATAGTCACTTTTAAGCATACTTTTTACAATTTTTAACATATTTTTTCTCTTATCATATTTTATTGTACTTACAGATGACACCTTTTTAATTGATGTTGCCCAATTACAATGTTATAGCTAAAATTAATGTTTCTTCAATTGTTAATTTTAATATTAAGCATTAATAATAACAATAACGGTTACAAAATGCCCTTTTC
The DNA here is from genome assembly GCA_036025475.1 of Philypnodon macrostomus. Classification (NCBI taxonomy): domain Eukaryota; kingdom Metazoa; phylum Chordata; class Actinopteri; order Gobiiformes; family Eleotridae; genus Philypnodon; species Philypnodon macrostomus. The sequence continues at coordinate 18,590 of JAVQKC010120545.1, forward strand.
TGATTCAGACTGCCTTCTTTTTTGATAGTTACATTGGTTTCATTGAGAGCTACAGAGATCCCTTTGGCTCTAGAGGGGAGTTTGAAGGTATATTAATAAAGTTATGTTTGATATTTAAGACTGAGTAATTTCATGTGTTTAGCTTCTGCTGATTTTCTCTTTATTTTCGGTGTAAATTTGAAGGTTTTGTGGCGGTGGTGAACAAAGCGATGAGTGAGCGTTTTGCCAAGCTGGTGAGTTCGGCGGAGGTGCTGCTGCCCGAGCTGCCGTGGCCCAAAGACTTCGAGAAGGACACTTTTCTCAAACCAGACTTTACCTCTCTGGACGTACTGACATTCGCCGGGAGTGGTATACCAGCCGGCATCAACATCCCCAACTGTGAGTATAGGCTGAACTACCTTAAAGTTAGAGATAGTTGAATATTGGGTGAAATAACTGAATTTTAAATGCAGTATAATTTACGTATTACTATCACTTACATATCTACTTAAATACTCTGCTTTGAAAGGCATTAACATTTTGTATTTTCAAATTTCACCCAAAAGTGAAATATTCCTAACTTTTTGTGAGTAATATTTTATATAATGGGTTTGGGTTTAATGGCTTATCCAGGCTTGGACTGACACAACATTCACAAGTACACCATTAGTTTGAATTATTTGAAACTCTTTTTCTCTCTCTTTTTGTACTGTTTTCTCCAGATGATGATATCAGACAGTCGGAGGGCTTTAAGAATGTGTCTTTAGGAAACGTCTTATCTGTCGCCTACGCCACAAAAAAAGAGAAACTCACTTTCCTGAAAGAAGAAGACAAGGTGCAGGATTGAAATATGAATGTGAATGTATACTGGTCCTAATTATCAGCAGCCATTTATTATATCCGTTGTCATTTGTTTTTTAGGACTTGTTTATTAAGTGGAAAGGCCCGTCATTTGAGGTGCAGGTTGGTCTCCATGAGCTGCTGGGACATGGCAGCGGAAAGCTCTTTGTCCAGGTAAGTATCTAAACTAGACAACACGTGTTTATTCGTCTAATTATACATTAAGCGCCACAAATATTTAAAGATGTTTGAAAAATATTTTAATAAAACTCACATATTTCAATAAAAATCACTTTAGTATTATACAGATTCAAAAATATTTAAAATTTCAAAATTTGCAATATTTATTTACCAAACCTATAAAGGGGCACACTTTTCTTTTTTATTGTTGCCCTTTGTAACATTTTGTCATCAACCTTGTCCAGGACGACATGGGCAAGTTCAACTTTGACCAAAGCAAGGTGATAAATCCAGAAACCGGTGAACCAGTAAGTATCTTGTTTATAATAAAAAAATAATATTCAGTACACAGTAAATACCCCAGACTCTTGTTATTTGTAGGTGTCCAGCTGGTATCGGGGCAGTGAGACGTGGGACAGTAAATTCACAACTATTGCATCGTCCTACGAGGAGTGCCGTGCTGAATGTGTTGGACTCTATCTGTGTCTTAATGCACAAGTGCTCAGGTACAGGACCATCAGAGCACTTCAAATTGTTGAAAAACTGATGTTGATTTTTGATCATTTATTTATTTGTCTTACTAGAATCTGGCATGTTCAGATAATCCACCAAAAGCTGAGTTCAAAAGCAGCAAGTGTCATGAACTAGAAATGCTTTGGCCACATCTCTGCAGCATTTTCTGGCTTCATTTATATACGTGTTCATCGTGACCAGAAAATCTAGAACTGAGATGATACCACAAAGCATTGTATTTCCAAAGCATTGTGACCAGCAATGCTTTGGAAATACAATGAAATACACATCGAAATGACCTACAATACTTTACTGTTATTTTATTTTCATTTTTCAAACTTTCTCTGTTTCAGTATCTTTGGTCATGAGGGCCAGGATGCTCAGGACGTGGTGTACATTAACTGGCTCAGTATGGTCCGAGCGGGTCTGCTGGGGCTGGAGTTTTACACTCCTGAGAGCAAGAGCTGGAGACAGGTACTTCACACTGAAACTATGTCCTATAAGTCTCTCTGTTTTGCTGTGCTGTTTCTATCATCCATCCTGGACTGGATTGTGTCATTTTAAAATATACAAGTCAAAACTCCCAGCAAGGAGGTTAGTCTGTTTATCTTTGGGACGACTACAATCCTGCTTAGTGGGCTCTGCTTATCTTCCTCCCACCACCCAAAGATATCCAAGTGCTAGGAGAATTTTCACCGTAAATTGTCTCCAGTGGATAAATGTGAGTGTTCATTGTTCTAGGCCCCATAGTACTCCAGGTATTCGTAAACTCTAATAAGAATAAGTGGAAGATGAATGAATAAATTACCAGTATAGTAATTATTTGAGTAAAAGTAGCTCCCTTTCGTCTCTGTCTCCAGTCTCTATATATAGTATTAGTCCAGTGCAGTTTGTCATCAGTCTGCTGCATTGTTTATATTGGAATAAGTTCATGTTTATAACAGTGTTTGATGTGTGTGTCCTAGGCTCACATGCAGGCGCGGTTCGTGATCCTGAAAGTGCTGTTGGAGGTCGGGGAGGGGCTCGTGAGTCTGGAGGAAGTGACGGGAGAAGATGGAAAACCAGACGCTTGGATCGCTCTGGACCGGAGCAAGATCCATACTGTGGGCAAGGACGCCATCAACAGGTTCCTCCAAAAACTGCAGGTAGAGTATGGTTTAAATGTCCTTAGGGTGACTAGCACATCTACAGCTGTGTTCTACTTTTTGACTCAATCCGTATAGTTAATGTCTGATTACAAATAGACTCTGAACAAGCAACAAGCTCCTGCTGAAGTTGACAATACACAGAAATTAATTTATTATTATTATTAGTGTTTGGTGCCTATGGGCTTTAGGCAGGTTACACCACGGACAATGGCCACTTGAGAAAGAGACTTATACAATCATTAATAATCTAATCTATCTAATCTCTCCACTCAGACAGATTGTGTGTTTGTTGATCCAAGGATGTTCACTGCTTCTACTTCATGTTTTTCAGAGGGCTATAGCCTAACCCATTAATGTAACCATTAATCCATGTTCCAGGTGTTCAAAGCAACAGCAGATGTGGAGGGAGGAAGAGCCCTTTATGAGAAATACTCCACAGTGAGCGACAGTGGTCCATACAACCTCCTCCATCTCAGAGAAACTGTGCTGCTACGAAAAGAGGCTCGTAAGATGTTTGTCCAGGCCAACACCAGAGTCAATGGTTTGTATTCTGTTCACGGTTTAAAATCTTCTTCACATTTAGGCTGTCCGTTCAGAGGTGGCTTTTGCAGATCATCTGCCTCTATCTAACCCAATCTCTGCAGCCTCTCCTCTGACAGCAGCTAACTTCATAAGTCTCATCTTTGGTCTTCTTCTAGGCGTCCTATAACCCCCTTCTACCCATATATTCACTCTTCCAGTTCTCAAACTTCTTACATCAAGATCAACATTAGGAAATATTTGACCTTTCCAAGTACCATTTTTATATGACTAGAATTGGCCTGAATCAGGGCTAATACCAGGATTATACCTTGTCTAAATCTAGTCTTAACCAGATCTAAAAAATCCAGGACTAAGTGTGAGTTTATACATTTGTATATTATTTTTGTTTGTAGGTGATGATGTAGAGCTGATGGAGTACCAGGGCAGTGCAGCCGGTCTAATCATCTCTTTCATTGAGCGTTTCCGTGACGACGCTGAGCAACTGGAGTCTCAACTTCTGGAGCTGAGCAAGAGAGACGCCCCCTGCTGGTGCTGATCAACACACACGTTGTTTTGTGCAGGAGATGAACTGAAATCTGCCAAATTAATTTTAACATGGGATCAGATGGTTAATGTTTAAGCACTTCTGTTTTGGTCCAACAAAAGCTAAAATAACTGAAGAAATGGGTAAAACCAGCACTCTTGGACAAATCTGCTAATTTAACTCGTTGGACCAGCTATGCCAAGTAATTATTCGCACAGTATCATGCCATGTTAATACATTTTTTACCAGCAAATCAACAGTTCTAATTTCTAACATACAACAGCAGACATAATCGCTGTAAAGATGTGGTAGAGAATCTGCACAAATAAAATACATTTGATACAAACTTTAAAATCTTTTATTCAAACAGTGATCTCTACAATGGTAATATACATGAATGGAGACAGTGCTTTTTGAAACCTAATACTGATAGTTAAAAAGGCCTGTATTATGCAAAGTTGACTTTTGGAAGCTCTCTTCTAGTTAATGATGACAAATTAGATTTATTTTGAAATGTTTCAAGGAACAATTCCTTGGAATATTAGCTGTGCTCAGTCATAATATTAATTATGTTCAGTCAGAATATTAGCTGTGTTCAGTCAGAATATTAGCTATATAGACAGTGCTAACCAACCCATTTTTATTAGCTTAACAACTTTGCATGTAACTCAGGCTAACTATGCGGTCCCGTTTTCTAAATAAAAGGCAAATGCTAATAAATATTCTAGTACAACTTAAGCTAATGTTGCCTTTTCACTTTTACATAGGCGACAACAAATGAAATCTAAAATGTCAGGTTTCTCTCTGTATTACCTCTTCAGTACATCCATTTCCATTGTTCTATTTCTAAGGACCACGTTGGCATCATCTTGACTTGCAACTCTAACACTATTTAGTTCAACTGTTGAGTGGCTCTCCTCTGCCTCCTCTTGACTATTGAAAGAGCTACTGTCTATCGTTCATGCCGTATTCATTTGCTGAACCAACTCATTATCGCCTGTTTCTATCAGTTTCTCTGCATTTTTGGCTTCATCTTCATCATCTTCACACAATTTGTGGTCTGTTATCAAAATAGAAGCTGGTACTTGACATGCCTCCTCAGTCATTTGAGTTAACGGCATTGCAGAGGTGAATGGAGATAGCGGGATGGGAACCTTAAGAGATGGTGTTGGTGAAACAGAAGGTGAATTACTTGGGGAATCGCGGGGAGAGAGAGGTTTCGGCTTTTTGATTTTTATTTTTGGGGAAAGATACGGAAAATCTGATGGTGAATGGGAAGGATTGACTACAGAGGAAGGCTGCATGTACTCGGAGTCCTCTGCAAGACTTTCCTTAACGGTTGGTAGAGGCGCTGTTTCTTGAATAACTTTATTTGTGTGTTCTTGTGTCCTCGATGGAAGCTCGGCATAGTCTTCCTCAATTGTTTGGTTAGTTTTAGCTTCCTGGTCAAGTGAAATTGCATTTTTATCTTGTAAGAGAGAATCAGTAGCTTCAATGAACTTAGCTTCCTTGATATCCTGCTTCTTACCTTTGCACTTGGCCTTGGTCTTGGGCATTAGCGGTGGAGGAGGAGGTGGAGCTAACGGGGGTGAAAGTAAGGTGGTGCTCTCGGTCGAAACTCGAACTTTGAGGCTGCGTTTAAACATTCGCCGTCTGGACCAAGCGTTCAGAGATTGTAGGAAAAGCGGGTTGATGAAGCACAAAGCACCAATCCCCGAACCATAGTTTAACTCTTTAGGGCTACGTGTTTTGATGGGGCAGAATTCGTTGAAGAGGGCAGCGGTGGAGGAGTCTTCTATGGGAGGTTGGGGTTCGGGTGAGGGTGTAGGCTGGTTGTCGGGTTGAATTTCTGATTTTGGCTGGACCTCTGGAGCTGGAGGTGGGACATTTGGAGGTGGGACAGTCAGAGCAGAGTCTGGCTTCCTCATTGAGTCCTTCCTGGGTTTAGCTGCATCTCGTGGCCCGCGGACATTTAACTGAGAACTCCAGAATTCTGTTTAAAATGGAAAATGATATTTGAAAATTACACAATTAATGCTTAAAATTGACTAGCTGACCCTGTTCTATAATGTAAAGTATGTCATCTGTAGAGGCCAGATTACCTACTTAACATAACAGGGACAGATTCAAAAAATATATAAATTAGAGTTTGCTTTAGACTTCTCATAGGCTAAAAATGCAAAGCTCAAGATTTTTAGATTCTCTCTTTTTATGATGAGCATGGATAGGATCAGAAATGTCAAACAAAGATGATTTAGACAGGTACAGAGAAGGGATAGTGAATATATGGGTAAAGATATAATATAGCTGAAAGACAGAAGGCCTAAAGAAAGACCAAAGACATTTCTGAATGTAGTGAGAGAAGAGGATGCAGAGGATAGGGTTAGATGAAGGTCAATGTTTCCTTAGAAAACAGCCTAGAAAACAGCCAAAAGGAGAAGAGTAATTCAGTCATAACAAACCTATTCCCATGTGTGAGACTGACTCGAGCTCTTTGTGAGATGATGCTCTGGAGATGGCTGCAGGAAGCTCCAAAGCAAAAGGAAGCACATCTCTGAAAACAATACAAATATTAGTGGTGGAACGACCAACACCGAAAGTTTAAAAAGAAATGGTGAAATAATGAATGCTGTTACCTGCTGACACAGTAAAAGGAGATTAGTCTTGGGAGGTCTGGGAAACTGTTGGCTGAGGTCTCCAGAGAAAAGGCTGGGGATTTATGTTTACATAGAATAATCAATAGTTATATTTAGTAAATGTTTTTTTAATAATATTGGGTTCTACCAAAATAGACTGAAAAACGTCTTACTTGCGTTCTCCTCTTGAATCCCAAACTGCTGAACAAAGGAGGGCTGGCTGTTATCGGCCAAACGCACACACAGTACTTTTTTCTGGGATGTGCGAGAATTTCGAACCAGAAATGTCTACAAGATATAATTGTAGATGTTATGGATTAGGGCAAATTTGAAAAATCTTGTAGAAAATGGTCTTTAGCTTAAGGGAGAACATGGTCTCAAAAGTAAGTATTTTATTTTTTGAAGCTTTTTGAAGCAATGTTTTGATTAATGATTGCAAAATTCAATTGCAGGGCAGTAGTAATTCCCATTTACTTCCAAAGACAAGCTTACATAGATACTGACCACTACAGACTAGGAACACCCCACCAAAGCTACAGTCAACTCCCCCTCACAAGATAATCTGTGTTCTTCATTTAACCTGCCACTAATCATAATACTCATAATAACTTGATTAATATCTAGTCAGATTTAAGTGTATTTGTTGGTGACTGACCCCAGGAGGCTCTCTCTGGAGTATGTGCAGAGCTGTAGCCGGGTTGATGGACAGCTGAAGCCAGACGGGCACAGTGAGTAGGAGCCGGTCTAAAACACTGATGCTTCTCAAAGACCCACGGCTTCTCGGATGAAGCCCTCTAAACTTTGAAGTCTGGGACGGCTCTGGGAAGTCATACAGCGGTTCTTCTTGCTCTGCCATCTGCACATACAAGGATATGGTCAAGGGCGCTCTCTGAAGCTCCCTAGGTCTACACCAGAGTTAATCTAACTAAGGCTATACCAGTGTAATATAATGGTAGGAAACACTGCAGGTCTAGGACTAAACTGGAGGAAGGAAAGCTAGATTAATTCTAATCCAAAAGTATCAGTCCTTAACTTTTTATGCTGGTCAGGGCTAAGCCAATTCTTCAAATCTTATAGTGACTGGTAAGGCGCATTACGGTTTTGTTGAACGCGTGCTCCGCATGCTTGTGGTGTGCAGAGAGTGAAACGTAGACGTAGAATATATAGGTCGGATATCAACATCCATTTATTGGTTTTGC
>JAVQKC010120557.1:0-21560 GCA_036025475.1 Philypnodon macrostomus
GCTCGAACCGATACGGCTCAGGCCCGCTGGGCTCCACAAAGCCTTCCTCAAACTCCGGTGAAGGAGGTGGAGAAAAATCCTCCACCTCAAAAGAACAACAACTACCATCACTCTGGTCACCACTCTGGTCACTCTCCATCTTTCGAATTTTGCTAGCTGTCACTGTCACTCTGTCAGTAGCAAACCACACCTCCGCCTAACCCCCGCTCAGCCCCCGCACACTTGGGCGTACCCCTCTGTGTCTTCGGCCCTGCCCATTGTTGTGGAATTTTTGAAAAATTGTCTGGGGGCGGAGTTAGCCTCTTACAGGGGGGTTAGCTCCACTTTAATTAACCCTTTGGGTTCCACATTTTTCCACCATTTCAAAAATCCAAATTACACTTTTGGTATTTTTTTGTATGGTATATCTTATTGCAAGGGACAGGAACAAGAGCGGTCTGAGCATACAGCACAGGATATGGGTCTGACAATGCCAGTGGTGTTCTGTGAGTCTTTCTGAAGCTGAAGGTCTACCACCATTTTTTCCTCTGTATCCCTCAAGATAGGCACTGATGACAGCCTTTATGAAGGCCTTGAGTGGCTTGTGTGGGGATTGAATGCACTGGGTGTAAATGTGTGAGCTCACAACACATACACTAGAAGATTTCTTGGAACAGTGTGGGAAAATGTACACTTTAATTCTCTGGTCCACTCTGTCTGCTCCATCAATAAAGTGGTTATAGTTGTCCATGCAGAGCAGTCTGTCGATACACTAACATCCAGTTCTGGTCTTCTTTGTCCTTATGATCCTGGTAACTACAGAGTTACCATGAATTGAGGACAACAGACGGATGCCCTTTTTTAGAAACATAGGTGGGTCACCTCATCAAATTTAGCTGGTGCCCATTTGCTCTGACTGTCCCACACAAACCAATGCCTTTTTGGGCCAACTCGTCAGCAAGGGTGAGGTGTAGTAGCTATCCATGTAGACCTTGTGCCCATTCCCTGCATATGAGCCCAAGAGACCATTAACAATGCACTTGATAGCACTGGCTTTACCAGAATACTGGTCGGTGTGAAGTGACCACTGCAGAACATACCCCGTATTGGTTTTACTCAGAACATATACTCTGTAGCCATATTCATCTGGCTTTCTGGGGTTGTACTACTTCAAGACAGACCTCCCTTGAATGCGATGGTCATTTCAACCAGGGAGAGCGCCTTGCCTGGTGCGTAGACCTCCAATAAATGAGGGACCAGAAATGGCGGCCGCGGCGATCAGCAGTAGCGCGTCCCATCAAATATGATAAACCTTCGTTATCCGCTATACAAGGACGAAGTTTACATGACAGCTCTGCAGTGATCGTGCCACAAGGATTGAAAATTACCGTGCTGATACTATGTATTGTCGTCTGCGTTTATTGCTATCACCTGATACCAGAGGAAAACGGCACAGTATACCTACCCGCAGCAAGAAGTCAACAGTTCTCTAGTTCTCAAGCATCCTGAAAAATGGAAATCCAAGAACCAATAAAACAAAGGAAGGTGACAAAGCTACTTCACACTCTCGCTCGGGGATAATGCACCTCATTGTCATATTACTACTGGCTGGTTACGTTGAACCAAACCCAGGACCACATACACCTGGGGAAACACCCCTACCAAAGGTAAATGGCAGACAATCTTTACCATCGGAGTTAGCCGGGGAGCTAACACTATTTGCGGCTAGCAGCAGACCAGCGACCCTCGACGGGGTCGCGTCTACGGCTATTAGCCCAGTAGTCGAGTGGTCCACATATCCTCCATCGGTGTTAGCCGGAGGGCTAACTCCACCAACGGCTAGCAGCGGACCAGCGGCCCTCAACGGGGTCGCGCCTACGGCTATTAGCCCAGCAGTCGAGCGGCCTACATTCTTTCCATCAGAGTTAGCCGGGGGGCTAGCACTACCAGCGGCTAACAGTGGATCAGCGATCCTCGACTGGGTCGCGCCTACGGCTATTAGCCCTGCAGTCGAGAGGCCCCAGCCATCACTGACAATGGACTTCAAGCACTGGCTCAGCCCGGTAAGAAAGCAGTCAAACAGGACACACAGGGAACACACAGCAGCAAACAAAACAGAAACTTACAAAATTGTTTCAAACTGTGAACCATGCAAGGGTTTTATGGGATAGAAAACTGAAACCTAAAGGGATATTTGGGGGACATAAATATTGTCTGTTCTAAATCTGAACAACTTCAACAACTTTTCTCTCACAAAGCTATTAAACAATGGAAAAAGCTTCCTTCCGAAATTTTAACCCAACCTGATTTTAAGTCTTTCTCAAAAGAGGCTTTTACAAAACCAGAGATGTATGCACAAACAAAATCTCAACCTCATTAAAAGTTCACCTAGTTATTGTATGTGATAAGCACTTTAATGTAAACTGTGAATGACTGGCACGCAAACTGCACTTTCTAGTCTGAATTGTGAATGACTTTAACACATAATGTGTACTGTATTAACCTATGTTACAGCTAAATTGCACTTTTACACACAATGAATATTTAGACTGTAACGCTTTTTAGTTGCATTTTATTCTGTATCCCACACCCTTGTACAGATGGAAATTAGCTTTTAAAGCTATAATCTGAAGCAAGCATCTCTGCTCCTTGAGCATAATGTCTTTGTATACTGTCCTTTTAAATAAATAAATGAAAATTAAATGAAAAGTAGTTCAATTATTGGCTGGACTTTGAAGAGTCTATAATGGCCTGGTTGTCCCCTCCTCACAAACTTTGTATTGCAAATTAAAGAAATATAGGATAATCTCAAACCTGTTTTGAGGCATGACCTCCCCAAAGCCAGGGGTGAGTGTGGGCCAAAATGTTGCCCAATAGTCTTCAATTTCAGCCTTTTCTATTAGTCCCATGGAGAGATACAGGGCCATAAATGCAATTCACATGTGGTCCTTTCCCACTCCCTCTTGGAGTGGATATTGTTTCAGATGCCTGGCTTGCTGTTAGATGTCCCAGTGGATAGCTGGCCGTCTCTGTGTTCGTGTTCTCATCTGGATCCCCCCACCCCCTACCAATCCTGCTGCATCTCTTCATTTATCTTGATGCCCCGTTCTACTATCTCCTCATTCACTTGGATGTCCCCCTAAGGTTTCTCCCTAAGGTCTCTCTTTTTCCCTTAAATGTTTTTATTTTTTCCTGGCTGTGATGGAGGGTCTAAGGACAGGGGATGTCCTGGGACAGTCCTTTTTTGTTTGTGTGTTTGATTGTCTATTAACTTTGTTATTGTTTACAATTACCTTGTTTATTGTTTACATACATATTTTTCTGTGAAGCCCTCTGAGGCAGCTTTGTTGTGATATAGGGCTATACAAATAAAATTGTATTTAATTGAATAATAGCTTTCATTCCGGCACAGACGCCACCAGTGAAATCTTGACTGTGGTTTCAGCTGCAAACCTGAGGCGGAAAACTACCGTCCATAGCGGTTAGTCCATCTCTGAGCTTCCAGAAGTCCTCCGTCAAAAAGATGGACACAAATTCTGCTGGATCAGCACATATCGTATCTGGAAACCCTCTAGACAGTGGGCTCATCAAAAGGCTTTGGCCATGGCTGATATGGTTTGTCTTCACTTAGCAGAACCCATCATCATCACTGATGGGGTCAGAACTACCGGCGGCCAGTGAACCGGGATCAACGAGTCCTTCCTCATCATCATCTGACACCTCAGACTCTTCATTATATCGGCGAAAACAGCGTGTCGGAATCGCGTCGGTGTGCGTCCGCGTCCGCAGATCCTAGCTGTGAACGCGATAACTCAAAAACGAATTGCCGGATCGGTTTCAACATTTGCACACAGGTGCATACCATAAAGACGCCGAACTGTATCGATTTGGGTACTACTTTGATGAATATTAATTAAGTAATTAATTAATAACAGGCCAAAACTGTGAACGCAATAACTCAAAAAGTCTTTGCTGGATCTTTTTCAACTGTTGCACCCAGGTACATATCATGAAGATGCAGAAATGGAATGAGTTTGGTACATCTTTGATTAATGACAATTAAGTAATTCACTAATTAATGTTTTGATGCACTTTTATTGAGCCAATAATCCTGCTGAACATAAACAAAATCGCGTGAATGTTGGCACATAGACGTATGGGGCAGACGTATGGGGCAGACGTATGGGGCAGACGTATGGGGCCGTTTCGCCGATATACACCTTGCTGTCAAGGACGACAGCACAGGCCTAGTTTCAGGTTCTTGGTGTTGCTTGAAGCTGGGTATGTTAACTCTGAGTTAAACACAGATCAGATCTTGGCACTGATCAGCCAATGGGAGTCAGTGTAGACTAGGTACAGGGGTGAGACTACATCTGAGAGTGGGAAAGAAAGTCACATGATCCCACAAAAAAGAAGAACAGAGGACAAAGAATTGTATAGGCTCACTATGATAAATGATGTGTCTTGATGATTAATGTTAACTACAAAGTCACGTTTTTATTAGTCCTCATTTTTGCAATAATTAATAATTAATATCCACTTACATTATGTTCTTGTTCCACATTTTATAAAGAACTGTCACTGTATCTAATAGAAATAAATCAATTCAAGACAAAGAACAAAAGTTGGGTTAAGTGGTCGGTATCACTTTGCTCACAGCTGAATGAATAGCCAGGGTAGCCGCGTAGAGTAGGTTACCATGACAATTTAGACTGATTTAAACAAATAGAGTCCGAAAACTCAAGGTCTGGGCAAACTAAACCTAAGCCAGCTTCTTGCAACAGGCCCCACACTAACACTGGGAGGACATGCAGACTCCTCTCAGAGACATTGCTCTTCTGGTTGGTTGACAATATGGTAGGCCCCACAACCTCCTTGAGACAGGAGCGCTAACCATTCAGTCACTGTGAATCACAAGTCTGTTCCATAACTCTCTCATTTCCTTATTACTAACCGCCTCCTCCCTCCTCAGTCGTTCACTCTTTGAAGCTGCAACAAAAGAGAAGAATTGAGAGTTATCAGAGAGTTTTTTGCATAACCAGCCCATCAGTCTCGTACAAAATCATGTTTATTCATTTTGCCCTCAGGGGAGAAGGGTAAAAGGGAGATGATTAAATTCTAATTTGACCTCTATCATAATTTAGCTGAGCCTATTATGATGTCAATCACTCACACTGCAGCAGGGGGGGAGGGAGTGGCTGTGTGGCAAAAGTGAAAGGGGATTATAGACAGTTTGGGACCACACAGCCACTGCATCAAATTGGTTTTATCCAGCTACATGTAATTTTTCCCCGGGGAGAACCAAGCTTGTTCAAATGTCGATGTGTGAAGTGAACATAAGGAATCAAAGGAATGACAGACTTGAATGCAGCTTGTGGAGGTTTGTGAAATCAGGCCACATTGGGGGAAAATGATTTGCTTATTATGTGACTGTGTCAGAGGCAGCAGCAGCAGCTTCTTATCATCATAGGGAAGGAACAGAATGTATTGTGCATGGGTGTATTAAGTGTTGTGTGTAAGATGCACAAACATGAGCCTCTTGACAGATAGGGTCAAAGGTACAAGTACACAGTACAAAGAAATATTTCCAAGAAATCCACAATAAAGCATCTAGATTATTTAGCATATAAGAGGCAGTAGTTCAGGTGGTGCAGCAGGTTGTCTACTAATTGAAGTGTTGGAGCTTTGAACACTGCTCCAACCTGTTCAATTTCCAGTGTGCCCTTGGGCTGGATGCTCCACCCACATTGGTTGTATGTGAGTGTAAATCAATGTTTCTTTACAGACTGCTACACATGCTTTTAACTTGTGGTTAATGCTTCTCGGCTGTCACTGTCTGGAAAGACCGTTTGTTGTTTGTTTGATTAGCTGTCGTAGGTTGGTTCACAATATGCCGGTAATCTTGGCTGTGTTTGATCCTACTTGTGAGCGCTCCGAGCACTACTTTAAATGTGCACTTGTTGTGGTATGAGTGCCTATGGGTACATGTGTGTATTGGGTGGGTGGGTGTGTGGCCCAGCTGCATGTATTTCTTTTCATCAGAGGCTCAAAGGCTGGCGGACGGCGGGAATCCACTCAGCGGGTGAAACCACTCCACACAAGAAGGGGGGGTTATCTCCCAGAGTGACCGGAGCATGCTATGGGGATAATGCCACAATGAATGTGATTTAATTCCTTTTTCTGAAAAGAGGAAGATATATTTTTGATTTATTTCAAAAACCCAGAGTAAAAAAAATCTAGGTTTCTATAAAGCCTGGCTCGGAAAGAAGCAAAAAGTGACATAAAGCCTTAAGAAGTTGCTTTGATTTTCAATCCTCTCTTGCTCTCTTTTCTTTGGTGTCACTTCATCTTTTTCTTCCTTGGTGATTATCATTTGTTCAAGAAAAGCCTTGGGCATTATATGTTTTCTCTTTCTTTGTATTATTACACATTGAGCCTTAGTTGGAGTCAGTTGTGGTTATGTGTGAATGTGTACCCTCTTTATGCACTGTATATTCTATATAGACTTGAGTGTGTATATGATGCATGCGGTCTTGAACATTTTGACACACTCTTTTATGTGCTGAAGAAAAACATCACTTTAGTCTTGTAACGTAGATCTGTGAGGACTACAATGCTCTTAAACATGTATACTATAATGACAGCCCATAGTAGCAAGTGTATTCATTTCTCTTTGTATGCAAATGAGACAGGAATGCTAGCATCTGCCACAGGCCACACTAAAGCTAATGATAATAAATTAGCACTCGTGTAATCTAGCCACAGTCATAATGCAATATACTTCTTCTGCTAGTTTAAAGCTAGAATAAAAGGTTAAATTAAATCAACGTCAGATGAGAAGGGATAAGACCTTCAGTTTTTGGTATAACTACAAATGTGAAAACAGGTCTAGCATAAAATACCACATATAATGACTAATAAATAACCCAGTTAGGCATATGGGCCCATACTATTCATGGAGTTGTCATTCTGTCGGTGCATTGAGATGGCAGCCCAAAGCATGTGCAGATATACAGAGCAGGTAATCAAGCCAGCTGGAGTTTTCCTAAACCAGGACAGGATTGTCTACAGGTTGCCAGGCAACAATAGAGTGGTGAGAGAGAGTCTGTCACACAATCTGAAGTGAAACTGTGAATTGTGTCCTTGTTTTTGTTCCCTCAAATAGTAGCCATGCCAGTCAACAAGTCAACACAACATGAGAGAAAAAACATGTGGAATGTTAATAATATATTCTGCCAATCTCCTGACTTCAGGGAGTAGAAGTCTAAACAACAAAAGAATGTCTTAAAACTTTTGTTAATATAGGAAAGTGATTTAATGGCACCTTTTGTAAGGTGGCATTTGAACTTGAGCAGGATTTTTATATCAGAACAAAATGAACTGAAATGTGATAACTCTTTTGACAGAGTGGTTAGCACTGTTGTCTCACAGCAAGATACCTCTTCTACTTCTTCTCAGAGTACTGTTGCTTCTCCGCATTTACCTAAACCATTCACAGTAGGCACATCTTTGTAGGATCTGGAGAGGGATCTCTGGGTGCTGCTCTTGACCAGTTGTATTGGACAATCCTAACCCCATCTCAAATGTTGGCGCAACAAGGACACATTTTACACTAAGTTTGTGAACAAATTTGATCAAATGTGGCATTAATTATCCACCACCCAATCACTAATCTGAAATGCTGAAGGATGTTTAGTACATCGTATACTGAAAATCTACTATGTGACGTTTTCAAGCACACATCCTACGGGTGAAGCTCTCTCAACTCTCGTCCATCAGTCGAGAAACAGTGGGCATGCTGATCAGAAAACTGGAGTAGAACTGCTCAGAGATTGAAGGGGCTCTAATATCTTCACCTCATTACCCTGTTACTACATCTTCTGCACATCCACATCCTGTTTCTCATAGCTTCTTCTATAGATTGTTGGATAAATGTTGGTACCGCTGCTGTGTTTTTATCATAGGATTTGTCTGGTTTTCCATCTTGTCCAGCTTAAGTGAATGATGTTCAGGTTTTAACACAGCTACAGTCCAGAGTGACACTTTTTAGACATGAAATAGGTTTGGGTTAGACCTAAATTTAGACTTAATAGAGAATTTAATACAAGATTTCTGGTGAGCCTATTGTGTGCATGTTTTAGGTTGCACCCACAAGTACCCACCCACCACAAAGTGCTTGTGATGGGGTTGGTGAGGTTATTCATTTATTTTTATTGGCTTAATGCAAATAATACTAGCTTTAACCTACACATTCAAAATTTCTTAAATTGGAATAATAATGGAATACACATCATTATATTGGCAAAAGTCTTTGCCGGATCTTTTTCAACTTTTGTAGACAGTTACATATCATGAAGACCCTGAACTGGATTGAGTTTGATACTTAACTAATAATGCCTGAAAGCACTTTAATTGAGCCAATAATCCTGATAAACATAAACAAAATCATGAATTTTGGCACAGTGATCTGGGCTAGTGTATATTTATTTATATATAGGCAAATTACAGAGGGCAACTAAATAATGCCTCAATAGCGCCACCATGTTTATGACCCCTATGGGTCTCTGGGCACACTTATTTTGGAGAGCAAATAAATGTGGTACAGTGATTCTCCACATTGTTCTCAACATAAAATATTATTAATGTGCCACTCTACAACAAACAAGAAGTCAGCCATTTCGGATTGAAATTGGATTCAAATTTTACCAATATGATGGCAGTTACCTTTAAATTTGCAAAATTTGGCAAAAAACATCCACACAAATCAAACATAGTGGGTCCATAGCAATTGTGGTAGACCTATGGGGGCGTTTCGCCGATATACACCTTGCTGTTGGGGACGACAGTGTAGGCCTAGTTTAATTTTGTAAGTTAAACATCGCTTTAATTTCTTCAATTGGACGGTGAGTGTATGTGGCAAGAGACACATGTAACCTTTACAGAGGATGATAAACTGCTCTACTTATTGTCATGCCTACCTGAATGATATATCTAGCTGGTGTAGCCATTAAAGAAAATACACTAGTGCTATGTTTATAGCAATAGTTTAATTTTTTTCCTTTGTCAAAAATAACCATAGCACTACAATAGTATAATAGTCTAATGTAGTTTGCATGCAGTATTCGACAGGTCAATTACTCTCAAGCCAGCCCTGTGTAGGTTCTCCTCTGTTCTCCCTCTTCCACTCTATTGCATATTACTTTACATCTCATTGTTGCCTTCACTGCCGTAATTCATCCCTCCCATCCATCTCCTGTTTAATATCTCCTTTGATTGAAATCACTGTTATTTTTAAAGCCACCATCAGCAGTGTGAGGTATGCGAGGCCCTTGATTTGATTATATCCCTTGTCTTCTCCGTCCAACGAGATTTATGCCTTTTCATTATTTAGGAGAAAGCATTTAATCAATAATTGTTTGTGAGAATTTACAACAGAGTGATGTTTGGGGCCAATGTTATTAACTCAAAAAGCTCAGTTAATGTAGGAAATTGCTTTTTTTAATTGTAGTAAGAGTAGTTTAAATTCACAATAATTTTTTTTACTGATGGCAAATAGTCTGGAGTCTGCTTTGACCAAAATTAAAAATGAGATGGTATACTGTTTCTTTAAACAATTATTCAGTACAGTAGTAGTAGTAGTTTTGTACTTTTTGTACTTCTACTTGAGTAAACAGTACTTTTACTTGCATACAGACTTGCAATCTCTGCCAGCAGCTAACACGAAAGACACAAGACACCTTAAATCTCTAACTGAATATAATACGCGAGGCAAAAACACATAATAATCTAGATCCTCAAGCCACTTTATGCATTTTTTGACTGCTTGTTGCTTCATTCAATTTGTGATACTCCCAATGCATGAGAATGATCACAGACATGAAGCAATCTGAAGAATCTGGATACTCCCCATCCACTACCTTACCCCACACACAAAAAAATTATGTTCAGGCATACCCAAGGGCCCCCTGCTCTTACTTTTCCTCCTCCTTGCACCTCTAAAGTTTTATTTGATTGATTCTTGGCAATTTCTTCTTGTAAATCCACTATCTCTATCATGCTTGGCTTGCTGCGATGATGTCCGCCCGTGCTGTCAACACTATTTCAGCTACGGAGGAGAGGAAGAAAAAATAAAAAGTAGGATAGAGAAAGGAAGGAGGAAGCTAGTCCTGTAAGAAGCTTATAAGTGCCTCCTGGAAGCTATGGTTTGGCTTGGGACCATGTGCTGCTGTTGTGGAATTGAGTTGCTCTGTTATCTGTATTACGGCTTTGTGATCCCAGGCAAGAAGTCTGACCACCGCTGCTCTGCTTGGTTGGTCATGGCTCATACACACAAGGCTTAAGAGGCCTCTCTCACACACAACTGACTCCATCTTTAATTTAGAGCTTTAAACTTCAGCGACTGTTGGGGAGGCGACAACAACAACAAATTGGCAAAGGCAAATACATCAGACTGTTTTTTGTTCATTTCAGGAGGTTGGAGGGTTACGCTTGAACTTCCATCAAGTTTCCTGTCTGTATTGAATTGGCTTGTAGCTTAACCTGTGACAATACAATTAACTCTAATCTAAAAAAAGTTTTACACGGAGACCGCCGATTGATGAAATAAGTGAATGTAAACTAAACCCATATGTCCAGTACATTTGAAGATTCCATTTGGTGACTGATAACAAATAAAGTTGCATTGTTTTCAAACTTCAACCTACCTTCCAAAGATGTTAACAAAAAGAAAAATTGGCCCTATGACTATCCTGTATCCCGCCAAGTCCAAAGTTGCTGGGCTAGACTTCAGTTATCTACTATCCCTAATTGGAATAAGTCGTAGTCCTATCCTTATAGTTTAGTGTGTTTGGTGTGTTGTGTGTCAATTGACCTGGTTCCTTGTTTCCTAAAAAGCTAATCTAAATGTGTTTTGCTGTGAGATCTCATCATTTATACCATCTCAATAGTATAACTTTGCAGCTCCAGTAGACCTAATGCCCACAAAATGTGTTCATGTCCCACAAATAAGTAAATGACTTGTCCTTGTAACACCTGCTCATTCTCATGTTTCTGAAAC
Organism: Philypnodon macrostomus; assembly: GCA_036025475.1. Classification (NCBI taxonomy): domain Eukaryota; kingdom Metazoa; phylum Chordata; class Actinopteri; order Gobiiformes; family Eleotridae; genus Philypnodon; species Philypnodon macrostomus. Next base: position 11,036 of record JAVQKC010120557.1, read on the forward strand.
AACTCAAACTTCAGTTGAAATCAAATAGGAGAATATTGAGAAGCAGATAATAACAGTTCTGTATTGCAGGGAGAAAGATGAGGAGGTGATGGAGAAATCTTCTGATAAAAGAGAATGAGAAATGTTGTGCGTTAATGTTTAATGAAAAGACCAGAAGAACAGTTGTGATTCAGTTCAGACCTGCTCCATACTCCCGAATGTCAGACAGGTGTTTATAGCCAGCATTCAAGGTCACCTACATATATTTCCAATTCATGCATATTTGACTGAAATGCTAATTTCACCCAAATGCTCCAAGACACCAAATCAGATTATGCTCAAAATGTTTTATGTCATTTATAAAAGATTAACTCTGTGTCTGACATTGACAACCAGAGGTGGGTATTAATGAGTTACATTTCCACTACACTTTTTTGAATAAACTGTACAAATAAAAATAGTTTTACATTATATTTTACAACATGAGACTATTTGACATGCTCTCCGTACCATGCAAGACAATCAGAATGTGTTGGTCCTATCATCATTTGTGTTTAACCAAGCATCAGTGGAACAAAGCACCTAAGTTCAAAGTGTGTTTCTCCTTCAGATGCTGGCTGATATACCAAAGTCTGCTTTTCATGGTATCAGCCTGTGTTTATAGAGTTTTTCCCAGATAAATGTCAACCCGTGACCTTTTTTGAAGTAATTTACTCTCTGCTCAAGACTCATGCTCCGCTCTCTGTTGTTACGCTGGCTCCTGAGTTGGTCTGTTACAGGAATCATTCTGTAAGTTTCACATAAATAACCATGACGTGCGTAATCATGGACTAAAATACACTGTGTACGCAGTGTTTGAAGATGCTCTTTTTAGTTTTCTGTAGTTAAAATCATCAAGTGAGTTGGAAGAGAGATAAGTCAGTTAGGTGGAAGTAGCTATAACTAGTTTGAACTATTTACATGCATTTGAGTATGTACATGTTTTAAGTATATATTTTCTAGATGATAGAGGACAATTCAGTTGTTGCAGATGCAATTCATATGTTGCCAGAGGACATGAATAAGCTTGGGAATTCACTAGAAATGTTTATTAAATCATACAACATATATGTATGTAACATTTGTGCATTTTCCACAGTGGGGCAGACTCAGCTATGTACACACTTGTCAGATCTGATCTAATTTTCTGAGCAGTGACGAGGCAGCCTTGATGATGTCTGGAGTGCCACATGGCATTGTAGTACAGCATATCCTCCATGTGCTGCGGTAACAGCCTGGTGGGAGCCCGGCGGAGGGTTACATGCTTGGTTTGGCTCTGGATGTCGCCACCTGTTCAGTCAGCCAAGCGTTCAGTCAAATGAGGCTCTGAGTGAGCAGTGTTTGACTCAAGCACTCTTCATGCTAAAAACCACATCATCACAGGTGAGAGCTGCTCTGGCGCTGGCTTTTGTACACTCTTCTGGGTAAATGTGCTTGTACTGTAAAGTGTGATTGCCTCTTCACCAACAGACACATGCCATTCTGGTAATTGGTGAAAAGAAACCCTCCACATTGATTATTTATTATGCATTTTAAGTGGGATGCTCTTTTCTCAAGCGATCCATGCTGTTGCTTGGTTATCAGGAGATGATGCTGTGGCCTTTGTAGAAACGAGGCTGGCATATATGGATACAGTACATCTATTTGCACTATTGTGTATATGTTCTGTGTTTCAAATGTTATTTTAAATGTTATTTGTCCACTAGTTTTGTGATTTAAAAAGTTGTGTTCATGGATTAGAATTGTGGTGGAAAATGTATATTTGATCAACCACTTTTCTGTCATCTACCCTTATAAATAACAATTAAAATCAATAAGATACAAAATACAAAAAGAGTTTAAAAAAAATGTGCAGATCACCTGTTTCTTATTAGAAAAGAATACATTATATCAAAACACTAAAAAAATGCTCCTTGAACTGAGACTTTTATGAGCTTTTCATCGACCACAGCTGATCTCCACACCTCATGCTCTACAGAGGGCAATAACAAACATGATTTATAATCTCAGGCTCCACCTCCTTCTCGGACTGACCCCATAATAACTCACAGTTCAGTGGTCAAGAGGTCAGCGAATGTCCTTCTTCTACCTCCAGTACAGACTGGAGGATTCCCCAAACACCCATCTGAACCACTAATGGAAAATGACACGCTTCTATTGTGTGTAAGGTGTCTTACAAAAGAGGGAGGAATGACGATCATGTATCATTTTTGATCAATTGAAAAAGAAGTACAAAGACATGGTAAAAGAATGACCACCTGTATCTGCTGTTTTAGTGCCTTCCTGAAATACAAAATGTGTGTACAATTCCAAAGAAACAAAACATGATTATCAACAGCTTTTTGAATTCGTTTCCCCTTAGTTTTATAAATAAAAGGCTAGACTGTTTAATAATTGAATATATTTACTCATCTGTAGAGGGCACTGTGAGCTTTTGGTCAGTCTAACCAGCTCAAAGCCCCACTTCCCATCACTAAATGCATTGGCTGCTGCTGTCTGCTGGTGGAAGATTTAAACAAAGAGGGTTAATATCAATCAGTGTGTGTGTAAACACAGTCATAACTCACTTGAGTAATGAAGCACAGTGAGTCAGCCCTTTTCCGCTCTGGGATAATACTGTGTGCTTGGGTATAAGGGGTGAGTCTGAGAGACGAGGGGTCCAGCCAGACTGTACAGTGCTGTGTGCTATACAAAGAACACAAGTGATCTGTGTACCCCATACACACAATGGTATAAACAGAGCTTCTGCACATCTGAACATTTTTTCTGCATTATGTATAATGCAAAATGATCATTGTATTAGACCTTAGACCAATATAAATAGTTTAGTATATATGTGTATATATTTATGTATATATGTAAATATATATATATATATATATAAATTATGTGAGCGAGTTACACAATCCAATATCTAAATGATAAATTCCACAAGCAGTGCGAAGAGCCTTTTTTATTTCTTCTGTGAAAAGCATCATTATTCACAACGTCCTCAAAGCCAAATATGGTATTCTGCAAACATTACATACATACTGCATACATTAATCCCAGGGTTTGACATCTAAAGGTGGTCCTGGAGGTTATTTATTGAATAGTCACACACAGATGCCATTCCTATAAAGGCCATGAATGTTTTCAGGCCAAAGAAATCATAACGGCCTATTGATTATTGCTTTGTCATAAACATAATTATGAATGTACACATAAGAAAATACTAAATTGTTATTTTATTCCTTACATAAGAAGTAACAGGTCAATTTAAAAAAACAAAAAATGAGCTAAAGCTTCTGAAACAAATGCACTCCTCCAGAAGCCATTAGTCCATTTGATATCAAATACTTGTTTTATTTATGAGTTTCCTTCCTACCCACAATTTCTGCTGAAGCACTTACCAATTGCAGATATTGTTGTTGTCATAGAAACATCACTTTTTCCTGTTTCGGGAGATGGCAAACTTAGCTGCAGATTGACATGGCTGCTATATAGTATAATGGGCAGAAAAGAGCCATTTTAAACAACAGAAATTGGTTGATAATCTTTTGGAATAATTTACACACATAACACATATCAGGACCTATGGTGCTATGGAAGGCTTACAAAAATAGTGTACTTTGTTATCACATATTGTCAGACATATCCATATTGCAAGAAAGTAAAGGCATTGCAATAAGCTTATTCAATCTGACAGAAAGTTACACTAAAATTAAAATATAGTTGGTGCCAAGGGAGAGGGGGGTCTGGTTCTCGAATATGCAACAGAAATGGTATTCAGTTTAGCATACCAAGGCAGCCTATACTCAAAAAACATTGCCATATAAAAGTGGTTCCCAATAAACCAATCAATGGGAAATAATCATGAAATGGGTAAATGTAGACTTGGTGTTTCTTTTTCCTTATCTGTAAGAATTAACACAACTCACATTACATCCTGGGAACACCCGCCATCGTATTTGACTCTTTGGCTTGTGTGGGCAGGTGGATCTGCTGGGCATCCTGTTCATCTCACTGTACATTCAATTACAGCCGCCCACAAACAACTTGAAGAATACGAGCGAGCCTGAGCCGCCTGCAACCTCCGCATGTGAACACACTCCTCCTCTTCCTCCTCCCTCTCACTGTTCTCTCTATCTTTGTTAGCTGTTTCCGCTGGACTGTGAGTTGCCTGAGAGGGACATCCTGTCTGTAGGAAAGCCGAGTTTGAGTGAAGGAATGCTGTTACAACCATTAACGTAGAACATGTGATAAAATATTGAATATACAAATGTAATCTGTAACGTAAAACATGCAAAATTATGGAAGAGGATAATGCAGAGGTGAGATGTATTTGTTGTGATACATGCTCTATACCAACTAAGCTATACCTTGGTCACATAACACTTATCCAAGCCAATTTTCTCCATTGCTAAAGGCCACCAACTACTGAACATTGCAATATTTTTTCGCAGGATTGAGAACTTTCTGTCCTTGTGCTTCCACCACTCATCGGAGGTGGCAGCATGTTCCCACAGCTCCATGCTTGCATAAACTTGCGCGTACACTTACAGATGGATGCATGCATTTGGCAAATGTGAGACAGAAATTACAGCCATGCGCTCGGCTTGCGCATAAATATGTTTGACAAACGGCTGCTCCGGAGAGGCACTGGAGGTTGTGCTCAGCGTGTGTTCCTCCCATCTCTTCTGCCCCTTCTGTTTCTCTCTGGGGTAGGCATGATAGCAACTGATGCACCGGCAATTTATAGCACTGAAGGAGCTGTATGAAAAATACAGATGATATCCCGCAAAGGGGGTTTCATGAGTGGAGGAATAGTGGGAATGTGAGAGTGAAGGGGGTGGGGTAGAGAGAGCTTGATGTAAAGCTATAGTGTCGTTCAGCAGTCACTCGAGAGACCTTTGCGGCCCACTCCACAGCACTTTAACGTAGGCAATTTTTTTCCACAAGTTGGGTTAATCTAAACATCTCGAGTGCACGCATTGTATGGTGCTAGAATGAAAAGTAGAACAAAAATATCTTTATTATCTTTATTATGTGGAGAGCATGTATAAATCACCAATCAGAGACACAATTGAAACAAAAGTAACAAATAAGAAACTGCACAAAATCAAGTAGCACAACATTAAATAATAAGTAATTTAATTGAAAAAAGAAAAGGAGCTGCAGGTCAAAGTGTAATTAGTTTTTGTGCCCGATTACTTAAATTCTAAATACTACATATGGTTGCTTTGGAGTTTATATTATGGTCCGCATCCCCAGTTGTGAGCGTTGGTGTATGATTAGTGTGTGTTTTATTTTTCCTCCTTGTTGAGATTGATCACTTTCTTGGGTAAAAGGAAACCCTTTTAACCCAGTCTATTTAATGATGTAACACATTACAGTATCATGTTGGTATTTGAAGGGTGGGCTAGCTATTAATTCTAATATTGTTGGTCATTTTGTGCTCCGCTGACCTCAGCCCTCTGAGACCCATCCATTCAGGGAAGAAAATGCAGCATTACATTATTATAATCTACTGCAAAGCTGTTCCATTATTTACAATCAATACACAATTATCCCCAATGCATGTGGAATATCTTGTTTATGCCTAATCATTTGTCTGTGGCTGTTCTTGTTGACCTGTGGCTTCATGGGCAAGACCAAAGGCTGATAGCAGCACTTGCAGTTGACTTGATTATACTAGGGACACACTGGGTATTGTTAATTTATATGAAAATATAGTATAATAATGAAGAGGCTGCATGTTGTATTGGTTGTGGGCACATAATCTCTCTTCTTGTCTGCCTAACCTCACTGTGTTACCGTGGGTTCTCTGAGTACTCTGGCTTGCATGTCACAGCAGAATTAAAGATTTTAAATGACCCCTAGTGAACAAATGTAAATTCACATAGAAGATGTGAGATTTCTAAAAGTAACAATAATAATTTGTTAATTTCGGTGCTGACATTGTCTATTGTCGTGGGTGTACCCCGCCTAAGGCCCATAGCTGTAATAGTTGTCTGAATATGTATTTTACATTTATCTACACTGTGTATAAGGGCTTATAAGATAGCTGAACGCCATGGTTCATAGTTCACTGTTGCAATATGTGGGTAGAAACTTTCAATAAGTCTTGTTGACAAATACTTTCTCTCTCGGCACAGACAAGGTCAGGGTAATGATTAAAGGGGTGTTTTGTTGGATAGTTGAGTTTCAGGCCTAAGTGGATCACTGTTTTTCCCTCTCCCGGGTTTGTGCAGTGGTAAGCTATCCAATATTCCCGTAAGGCTCAGACTCTTCCAGCAGTGGCTTCCAACAGGGCAGAAAAGGCATCCTGGTCTGTACCCCCTCACTTCTCTCCCCTTTGATTGGCCACTGGTCTAAAAAAAGTCAGCTTCCATTGCTTTATTGATTCGGATCCTCCGGGGAGGGCTCCATGTAACATCGGATACCAGGGATCTGCTGCTGGATTGTGTCTGCCTGTCAACACTTTAAATTGTCACAGGGGTGAAATTGGCAACATGTGAGGCATTCAATATGTCACATGCCGTTAAAGGCAGCGGGTGGGATTATCAATAAAAGGCTGTGTAACCAAAGTCGCGCATTTCAGGGGATACAAACAGGAAGTGGTGCAATTTGATTTCCATACTGATAGTTTTTTAAATGAGAAGCTGGGGAGAGAAATTGATGCTGGGCGCCATATTGAGAATGGGATTGTTTTGAGCCTGATTTGAAGAGCAAAAATAGGAAACCTTGCTAACCTTGAGGTTTTAATTTATATGTAATTTCACACATAAGTAGTGCTCTGCTCCCTACTATCTACGGTAACAACCTGAATAAAACTGGTTGGTCCATCATCCATGGACATGTAACCAATTATAATGATACTAATAAACTAAAATGAATGAAGACATACATTGGTGGTTGATGTCTACTTCTGTATCCAGAACTGCCCTAAGACAAACAGACACCACAAACACATTAATGTCCTACATATTCAAATCGGATGAAGTGTCTTGCCCAAGAAGACTATGGCAGTATGAACCGGGGCAGAGATTAAATTGCCAACCATTGGGTTAATGGAAAACCTGCTATTACTCTTTAGTCACTGCTGCCCCAAAGATTACAATTACACATATAGTCTATTAAATATAGAGGATATTATAGGATGCATAGGACCAATCAGAAAGTAATCAGTCATACCATTGTACGTACAAGTTGTTATAAGGACTTTCAACATTACCATTCACCCACAGTTAAGTGACTATGGTCAAAGTTGTACAAATGAAAGTGGGAAGCACTTTGACATGGGATTGATTGGAGAGAAACGCAGAAGTGAAACTACATTATTCTAATGTGTGCAGACAAAAGCAGCAAGAGACGAGAATAAATGAGAATTCAGCTGAGTCAGAGAAAAGCTGATAAATGCCAATGAGCCAATGCAAAGTCTTTTATTTTAATGAGATATGGGAAGGCTGATGGGATGAAATGAAAGATCAGAGTAAGCAGAGGACACACCATTACACCCCGGCTCAAACATTATGAAGATGTACATTTTTTACTTTTGATGTAGTTTCTGGTCTTCACGTATTAAATTGCCACCCATTGTACTGTGCACCTCTTTATTCTGGCAGAACTTTAAGATAAAAAGCCAATCAAAAAGTATGTAAAATGGAGACGGACAGTTTTACATGTTGAAACAGAGTAATGGCTTCACACAGTCAGAGCTTAATGTAAAGAAAATAACTGTCCTTTTTCTGCTACAAATTTAAATTTAACAACCTTTTATGAATGTAATTTCTACATAAAGGGGACATATTATGTCTTTATTCAAGCGAAGGCCCTCTCTCCCCAGCTAGCCTTGCCCAACTTTGATCCAGCCATGTGGTTTAAGCTCCTGAGATGGTTGGAGCCTTAGCATACAGAATTACAGGCATATATGTAAATGAATCAAAATACAATCTCAGGTATGTTTTTGAAGAAGACAACATTAGGAAGCATAGAGCCCCTATAAATCCCTAGCCTGGCAAGCCAGATGTGAGATGTTCTCTGTATACTGTATACAGACTCTATTCTGGTGACTCTCCCCTCCACAGAGACTTACCCTCTGCACTCCGTGCAGTCTGATTGGTTGGTGATCTGCAGTTTCTTCATGCTTGCTTCTCCAAAACAATCAAGATGGCGCACGGGAGTAGTGAATGTATTTTATTCTGCCGTAGGTTTTCACAACAAAAACGACACAGGTCAGTTATCTCTTCTTTACTGAGCCATGTTGATTTAATACTACTGTTAATCTTCATTGGTTTACTTCCACACAGTGTAGGCTGTTTTGCTGCTTTACAGGTGTCTGCCACTTTTCTGATTACTCTGCGCTGTTCATCCCGCCCCAAGAAATCAATTGCTGCGAGTGAGTCACCAGACTCTGGCTTGCCAGGCTAGTAAATCACTGCATCCATGTAATCCTATTTGCTGGCATCTGGTTGAGTATATGATGCCTGGTGAGTTGAACATCTACAATTCTCTGTTAGAAATTTTCTGTTGGAAGTCAATGCAAAGCCTGACATGTGAATGTATGTGTGTATCAAACACAGCTGTAGTTTTAATGAAATGCCTGCCTGCCCGGGTGCTGTCGATCTCTCTCATGCACATCTGTCACAGCAGGGGGTGTAGGTCAATCCCCTCTGCCACCGCTGTTCCCTCTAAGGAGAATTCCCACCGCGTGAGATGACCATTACAGCGATTGAATTCAGTGTGGGCTGAGGAGATGTGGCTTGCTGCTTGCCTTGATAATCCACAATGTGATGATATGTGTGAGAGGGTGGTTCTAGCCTTAGGTTCAAGACAGATTCAGAAATAATGGGATGGTCAGTGACTAGCAAATGTTATAGGGAGCAAATAAGTAGTGCTCAACTCACTCCCGATAGCCTGAAGCATAGCACACACATAGATTGTGAAGGAACGTGGTTGTATTAAATAGTATTTATTTATTCACCATCTTCCACTTATTACCATCAGGGGTTGTGGGTAAATGGATAAACTATAGAGATATCAGAGATATAGGGCAATTTAAATTCACTAATTGTCCTAATTAATGCATATATTTGGATGGCGGGGGAAGCCGCGGTACCGAGAGAGACCCCACGGTAACACTGCGAGGACATGCAGTGATTACTTTTTCAATCGGCCCAAAGAATGAAGTTATGACCCTCTTTAGCACCATGCACCTGTGGTTTTCAGTGTTTAATTTTTTTTTCCTTCTCTACGCGCATAAAAATCAACTTTGATGTGCATAATGAAACCAAACATCAGTCTAACATAAGTAATAATAATAATAGTACATTTTATTTATGGGCGCCTTTCAAGACTCTCAAGGTCACCTTACAAAGCAATATAAAAAAGGGAAAAAAAAACAACACACAGAGACAATATAATACCTATAATATAAGGCTCAACTCCCTCCCAACAAAAGTGGAACAAATTTGAAGCAAAGCATATGTTTTAGATGGTAGCTTGTAAAGTAGTGTTTTACAAACTGAGGATTTGTCAATGGGATAAATACTTGCAGATTAGAAAAGGCTTGGGTGAAACGATGGTATGAGTACAATGGTTTTAGCAGCTCACACACTGTTTCAAACAATGGCTCTTTGTGTAAAACATTAGTCATTAGTGTCTGCTGCACTAATGAATATGTGAAGAGACCTTCCTGGGGCACAATGTACAATAATCAATAAGAAAAACACTGTGGCGTATACAATATATAAGAAGGTTCTAGTTCAAGATTAGGGCTGCACAATTTTGATTGCGATTTTTTTTTATCACAAATTTAGTTAGAACAGTTAGATTTGCAATATTGTGTTCAAAACTTTAACTCTATTTTCAAAACCAAGATTCCATTCACGGCACATTTCTGGAAGCAGTTACACATGAAAGAAGACTAAAATATTAGCTGTTAAGACTTCCACAAGAGGTAGAGGTTGTGGGTTGGACCCGCTCGGTAAGCAGGTTTTTACATATATTTGTTTGTACAGAGGATTATATTGCCTATAAAATTGCAGCCGTTAAAATGAAAATTGTGTTTTCAATTCAATTGCAATTAATTGTGCAGCCCTATTCAAGATACAAACTCTTATTTAACATCAAGTATAGTATTGAAAACAACTTATGTGCTGGGCCTTGTTGATGTCAGAGATAGTGGGAAGGCAATATTAAGTCACAACATAGCCTCTCTTTACATCGTCTCTAAAAACACTTGAAGTAGACATCATGGTGCCACTTTGTTAGGTACAAAATCAACCTATTGTCAACCGTTTAAAAGTGCTTAAAGCATTTAAAGGAGACATATTTTGACATATCATTTTTGTATTCTACATTTAAATAATTTCCTTGTGGTCTAAATAGACTGTTAATATCGTTCCAGGGTCTGAATTCCTCATAATCTAAGTTCTACAGGCCTCTCTTCTGCCCCCTCTCTGAGTATCGACTCAGGACGACTCGTTTTAGGGGGCGGGGTTGTGAACCAATTCATACCACGCCC